>VYZM01006855.1:232724-252094 GCA_013398915.1 Dromas ardeola
GAAAAAAAAAAGAAAGAAACAATTGCTTGAAGGATGGTAAAACAGAGAGTTCACTGCAACCACAAACTGGCATTTAAAAATTGCTGACTGAAGAGACAATGCCTCAGAAAGAATTGCCAGACCATTAGCAAAAGTCCCTATCCTTTTATAGAACAGTTTGACAAGATGTTGTGGGAGGAAAGGAAACAGAGACAGGAACCGACATGGAATTTACAGTGTAAGGCTACGACAGTTAAGTGATGCCAAGGAATGGTCTATCCAAGATGAGCTAGCAGGAGGGCATGGTACTCACCTAGTGAACTTCAGCATGCTCTGATACTAGTATGAAATAACTTAGTCCACAAATAATTACCACTTCTGTAGACTTCCAGACAAGAGGGCTCTACGAGGGAAAGTACTAACTTTTACCCATACCTGTTAACATGGAGAAAGGTAAAAGCACACGCTACCAGGCAATTAGTCTTCTACACAAAGCGACAGTCCCTTGCAGAAAGTTCATGGCACAGAGTGGCAACATATTTTGCAACTCAGACATGAAGAACCTGTTCCATCCTTTGCTATTAATGGACAAATTCAGCAGCCTTCTTACAGAGAACATTACTACCTTTGCAATAATATGCATCGCCCTTAATAAATCTTAGAAAAATTAAAAAATAGTATAGACAACAAATGAAAGGATGTAACGCCTTTTTGACCTTTCTCAATCCAGCTTTGTTATGGAAATGCAATGATCTATATCTCCAAATCAGAATATTTTAGATTATTTAAAAAAACAATCATCCAGTTCTGTAACCTGAGATTACATATGAAAAATACCACATGTATGCAATATTCGCCTTGCAGTGAGGAGGATGAATTGTGATTGGGGCGGGGGCTACTGAGACTTAAAGGTATGCCATTATGGGCTATTTTCAAACCAGAAAAACACAGTTTATTCCTTGGCTTCCAGATCAGATTACAATCCTGTCTCCTAGAAACAAAGTTTTTTCATAACATTTCATAATTCTCAAATACATCAGTTTTTCAGTGATTGATGTAATGTTGCTACTTATGTATAACTTTAATGTACATACAGTATGTTCCTTCCTCATCATTGCAGGTGATCAACTCTGCATCCTGGACCAGAAGTAGCAAATTACTTCAGCACTAGGAGAGAAAAACATAGAGAAAGAAGAGTCTTACAGAAAAAATAAGGAATTATTGGTTAGAAAACAAACAAACAACAAAAAACGCCAAAAACTAACCCTGCCAACAATCATCATTAGTCCAAGAATGCACTGTTTAACATCTTTAAAAAAATCTGTTACTGGACTACAATACTGAAAAGCAGCCTAAGTCAGACACAATAATATTAATAAAATACATCACAAGTTTTTAGGTAATGTTATTCCTTTGCACTCTGCAGTTATTATCTAAGACCATGTCCCACTATACAGTTTTGTACCAGCAAATGATGAATAATCCTCCAACACACACAATTACTGGGGCAGGACGAACTCATGGAGGAATATTAACTTTGATTTTCATAGGAATAAAACAACATTCTAAACTATCTTTTCTGAGCATTAATAAACTTTATAACTACACAGCACTGCAGTACAAAAAATGATGACCCAGTATCTTTTTAGATTTGAAACACTTCATTGTGAACCATAATTACTGATCAGCTTTATGAGCAATGTAAGGTCACATTCAGTGGCCCTCGCAGACTAAATTGAATAAGTAATGTCCATATTTTCATGCTGGGCTGCAATAAATACAAAATATCACGTGACAAGACAACAGAAGCTGACCATAACTTAGAGCCTTAAGCTACTTATGTCTTGGAAATCCCAAGAAAGACTGTCTAGGACATCAAAATATCTTGTAAAAAACACTACCGTGTGCACCCAAAGTGAATAAATTAAAGTTTGGACACTTCTTTCCAAATTCTGTATGGTACTAGAAGGAGCTTATTTTTCCTCACTTAGGCAAATCTGGTTTTAGAAAGTTCAAGGAAACACGTGAAGCAACTGGCAAAATGATTCCATAGATCAATAGAGACATGAACTGTCTTTAGAATTTTTGTTTTTCATGATGGAAAGACATTTAACAAACGCCCTTGCAAATTAATGAATAATCCTAAAAATAAAGATATCCCTATCTGATCACACAATTACAGCTCAAGTACCTTTGTTCACTGTGTTTAAAGCTAGCTATATCTGAGCAAACTTAATGGCTGTACAGCTTTATCCATATGATGCAATTTCAAAAACAATCGAAGAGCTTTATTTTATGCCAGGAATGAGCACATTAAGTTAAGAACAGAAGTCACAAAGGTTTATTAACAAAATCAACCATGAGCGAAGAGATGTAAAGACAATTATCCTTCTGCTTTGCAGCTGAACCTTTAAATCAAACATACTGCCATTGAGAAAGGAACAGACTGCTTTTGGGAAACAAGAAATTACCTTCATGTAGACAATGATGTTATCAACCCGAGCAAAGATGTCTGCACTGAAGTGAAAAAATGGGTGTAAGCAAGCGGTGGAAATCAGCAATTCCCTACAATTGCAGAGATTCAGGTTCTGCAGCCAGCTGCGTGAATTGACCTGTGTGGTCAGCAGCCAACTGACTCCCCTGCGAGAGCTCCAGGAAGGCAGCCTTAGACACTGTTGCATGAATACAGTCCCCAAAAAGCTGCCCTGAAGTCCCGAATAAGACACCAGACTCCTGGAGCATGGGGATGCCGAGCAACTGCACACAGAGGATGGCCCAGTCTAGGGCCTTCGTTAAGAGCTGGGAAATTATTTCTGTTGAGCAGCTAATATCCATCAGGCTGGGCATTAGGAAGGCAGCAAGGATTAGCTGCAGGCAACTGGTAAATCCCCATACTCTCACTAAACCTTGCCTGAAGGAGCAGGGGCCAGTCTGGGTGCAGAGGGTGTTAAAGAAGGCTGAAGCTACCTCTGTACTCTGGACATAGCTCCCTGCAGCATCTGGAGGTCACACGGGAGCGGTGGGAAGTACGTGCAGTTGATCCATGAGGGACGACCAGCCAGGAGCCAAGAGCAACCACAGCCCAGCCCCACAGCAGGCAAGCAGAGCAAGGCTGGTGAGAGCACCAAGCTTCAGCAGCAGACCAGCAGCCACCAGACAAGGGCAAGGCAGCAAATGAGGTCTGAGATCAAGCTCGGAAATCCAACCAACAATTCTGGAATAGCAGAAGACAGTACTGGATACAGACATCCCTACAACACAGCTCAAGCACAGACCAACACCCCCAGGCTGAGCTGAAATATTGCTCCTGGGCCTGTGGGCACAGGGTGTAGGGGAAGACACAGGTGAGGCTGGTTAGGCCCATTAAGACCTATTAGTGTCCTCACACATATCACATGCATATAGGGAAGCAGACAAATGTAACCTGAAAGCTCACTGTGTTCCGCACAATGTTAATGCTTCTGAACTTCAGACCTCCTTTGCTTGGCTGTACACATTACTTGGAGAGCCTCTTCCCTCAGCTTCTAAAGACTCTTCTGATTTATAGACTCTGCTATTTAGATTCTTGCACAACTTCTGTTCCACCGTTCCATATGGCATTGTTGTACAATCTGGACTGAGTTCATGGAGAACTGAGAAAATACAACAAATCTGAGTTCCTGCTCAAAATGAACGGGGTATGAGACCTGTGTTTCTTCAGACATATGTTTAGACTTCAAACTATACAATGCTAAGATACCCTGTTAATTGACGCGCATAGTTTTGCTATAGAAAATGCGTAGTGTGTGTACAGAACAAAAAGTTACAAAGTAGCATTACAATGATAGCTGGTGATCAAAAAAAAAAAATAAATTAAAGTTGTCATGCAAAATAGCCAGTATCCACACTGAAAAGCTTCGAAAAGAGTTGGCATGGCTTGCCACCATTAAACCACTGACTAAATAACTGTTAAAAAACATCAAGAGTGCTAGATTTTATTTACATGCCAGAACATGGAGATGAATTGCATATAATCGATACTTTTATTCACTGTTCCCTGTGCCCTTCTTCCCTTTGCTCCCAAAAGTTATAAAGATATGAATGTCTGTTCAAAGGCAAGATGAACCTCTGTGGTTTCTGAAGGCCAAAGCAGTAAACAATCACATCATACTTAAGAGTACAGAATAGTAAGCAATTAGTATGATACCATTGGATACCTCTGAAATAAGTGACATTTGTATTGCAAGAACATATTTGAAACTGATAAATGTTTCCCCAGATGTTTTTTCTGCTCCATCCAAAATTTACTTAAATGTTTAAAATATGCATTAAGATAATATTTAAATGTTATCAATCCGAAGGCTCTCATCCACCCAAATATTCTCCTTCTTTTAAAATACATTTAATATAAAAAACTAAATTATGGTAAGCTTGGTAAGACTGACAGCTAATTATGTGAGTAATTCCATTGATTTCCAGACCATTAAACTCTGTGAAAAAGTATTCCAAGACAGGAACAGAAGTCATACAAACTAGCATAAAAATAGTTGCATTGTCATGGCAATTCTGTGTTTTACAAAAGAGACAGGCCTCCCATATGCCATTTCTTTCCTTCTCAGTTTTAATCTTCCTTATTGAGTTCTGCTATTTGGAACAAGCAAAAGCGTAACAGATCTTTAATTGATAATTGAAGATTTGATGGGCTAGTTGCTAACTCAACAAGGCCAGTCACTAAAAGCACGGAAGATATTTCAGAGTGACTCCTAAATCTTTTAGGTTTGATCAAACTTGATTCATGGGATAACCTGAACTGTAAGGAAGTTGATGCGGGCATGTTGAGCCATGGGTCTACGTTGAACGTGAAATTACGACACCGAGCTCCAGGGACAGCTCCTTGACAAGGATGTGATGGGGCAGGATACTATTACCATGTCTTCAAGAGAACACCATGCTGTTCCTCCTGTGCTGGCCAGGTCAGAGGAGCAAAGCCACGGCCCTGGCTGCTCTTTCCCCTTTTTTGTGACTAAGTCTTCTACAAATGCAAAGACTATAATTGAGCCTAAACTCTGAAAATAAGTGAAATGAAGGAAAAGCTCCCTACATTCTCCTTTCCCTGTATGCATCCAAAAGGAAGAACTCTGTTTCAGCACCACATACAATAATAAAAGTATGATTTCTCCAGTTGAGAGGGAGAAACTGACTGGGAAAGCAATCTGGGTGAGAGCAAGCATGAAATAATGAAATTAACAGTGTTTTGGAGGGAAAAAAGGAGTAAGGGCAAAACAAAACAGCCAACATAAAGAAAGCAGATTTCTGTGACTTACTGACATGAAACATGAAAAGGAAGCACAGGAAAAGTAAAAAACCAAGCTGGATCACGATGAATAAGTATGAAAGAATAGCACAAACATACGAAAAAAAAAAGATCAAGGCACAAAATATTATGGCACTAACAGATGATATCAACGCTAACAAGAAAAAAATATATTATTAGTAACGGAAAAAGAGGTATAACATGGGCCCATTACTCAAGACAGAAAACTACTGACATATGGCACTGGGAAGGAGAAAAGTTTAGTAAAGTGTAAGGAAAAAACATTAACTATGGTAATTGCCCATTTTTAGTTGAAATTATAATAGCAACATAGGAGTTCAGCATAAAAGAGAGAAGAAATAGTTCAGCTAAATTAAATATTCTCAAACTGATGAGTGAGGATGAATTTCACGTAAAAATACTTAAAGACCTGACTGAAGTAGTCTCACAACAGTTAAATGACTATCTGTAGGTCCTCAGGGGAAAACAAAATAGCAAAAGGCTAGAAAAAAAAAAACAAAAACCAACACAGGCCATATCTTTAAAAAGTGTGGAACTAAAAATCTAGGGAACTTTCAATTAAGATCAACTCCTAGAGATATACTAGAATAAAAAACATTCTCAGTGCAAAGATAGCACTAAAAATAAATTATAGCTAAGACAGGTTTCTTATGAATAAGTCACATCAAACCGAAGTAATGTGCATCTTTGGCAGAATCATATGTCCTGTGAATAATGGAAAGGCAGTAGAATTTATAAATTATAAATATTTTGGCATGATCTCATGTAGCATTTTTGTAAGGAAGCTAGGAAACCAAGGTCAAAAGCTACAAAAGGTGCAAAACTAATAGGTTACTGCTGTGTATTAACAGGGCTCCACTCCGGTCTGCCCAGTACTGTTGGAGATTTTCATTAATCATCTGAATAATGCAACAGAACATCTATCGTTACTAAATTAAAAGATGTCAGCAAGCTGGGTTGTAGGAAAGAATGAACTCAGAAGGATCTTAAGATATCACTAAGTAGTAGTGATTAATATCCAATCATGGAGTGCAATTCCTGGGATGGTAATCCTCAGTATAATCATCCCTACTATGCTAATCTTAGAAGTATTTAGAGTATAACAACAATGTAAGTGGAAACTGAAATATTAAAAGTCACGTTGGTTTCTGGTTTATTCAAATCACAGTGGAAAGAGAAAACTTCTATAATACAAAAATACACAAGATTTATGTTGTGTTTCAGCCTGTTTCCAAAGTTAATGTGCAAAGCACTCACACTCTGTTGTAATATACTGGTCTAATCAGCAAAAATGAGGGTAAAACAGAAATACAAGGTCACAGTAAGCATTTAGAAATGGATCTTGGTCAGTCTTGAGGATACAACTAGTTGTCATTCACCTTTAGAAGTCTAACGAGCAGACAACTGCATCTGAGCTAGCTGCCTACAGCACCTTTATGGTCAATAAGTAGAAGCAGGCACATCAAAGTACAGTTTATCTCATCCTAGAATACACACCTGACCATGAGTCACACCTGACTTCTGCATTCTTCTCTCCATGGACCATAAGGGAGGCTACATAACTAGCTCACCCAGGCATCTTAAGTTTGAGAAGTGCAGTCTCGTCCGCAGTATTAAGGCAGATATTCTGAAGCATACCTGTTGTTAGAAGACCGTCAGAGCGGTGCCACAGTTCTGTTTTTTTTTCTAACTAGATTGACAGAAAACAAATAAAGACCACTGGCTGCCCACTTCAGTCTAGCTTTCGGTTGCCAGTTAGGCTGAAGCTGATACAAGAAGGCTATGCAGAGTCATAAACAGGCCTTCATAACTCAGAGCTCACATTTTTCCAAAATAAGCAGCTGACATCCTTCCTTCTAAGCTTTCTGTGGTTCCTCCATTTACAAAGACATTGATTTCTATGCTGCCTTTGGATAGAATTCCCCATTTGTTCCCTTTCCACCACAGCTTGCTATTTCTGTCAGATGGTTCACAAGAGGGAACATGCCTGTGGCTCTGCGTAACATGGTTAGGACTGCTCGAGCCCTGGCCCAGGACCATCAGCAGGAGTTTTGCCTTTGATTTCAGTAGTGTTAAAATTTCACTCACGCAGGTTTTGGACACAGATGAGCACAGGGTGTGATGTTCAGCATTGTACAGAGAACTCAAAAAAGGAAGTTGTCTTGCATTGTTCCTCTATAACACACATTTTCAGTAGAGACATACTGCTGGACGATTAGTGTCACAAACTTGTAAGAATTTATGTTTTATCGTTAAAATGGGTAATAAAGTAGTTCAACAGCACCTTAGGGTGGTCAGAATAAAACTGTTGCCACATGTTCTTCAGAAAGGTATCTTCTTTTATTATGCCCTTTTGCTGTTGATAATGTTCAACAACCACTTTCAAATGCAGCTTTCCAATATTGCTTGACACTATACACCCAGAGGTAAGCTGAGCTAGTTCTTTGAAGTCGGAGGTTTGGGGAATATCAGTGGCTGGTAGTTACCAATGGAACAGTATAACATCACAAAAATACTCCTGACTGGTAGGTGAGGCAAGACAGTACTCTAGATTTCAGGGTTAATTATGTACATATCCCTCGTATTTCATACAACAGCTACTTCCAGTTCTCATTGACTTCCAGACCTCAAAAATACACAACGGTTATTTTAGAGAGAAAATTAAACATAACACATCTTCCTTTTTCTTTCATGTGCTGAAGAATCATGTGGCTGTGTAACACACAAAACATTACCATTTGATACCAAGGATCATCGACACATGAGTGACATATAGTGCTATGAATGAAGCTTTACAACCTCTTGCGTGATTTTAAGGGAAACTAAGCAATTTTGTAGGAGATCATGAACTTCATCTTGCAGAACACGCATACAACAGCATACTACGCTATATGATGGCAAATAGGCAGAAGCAGTACTAAGTTTCAACTGAGGAAATACAGAATTCCTTACTGCTCTTGTGATGCGAGATACTACACTGAATACTGTTCACAACGGCCACAGAGTAGTTTTTACGATGGACTGTTAAAATTTTTTCTCTTGCCCAAAATTCAGTATAGGATGTGGCAAAGATACAAATATATATTCACATGTGGTCATACTGAAATAAACTGAGGATATACTGGAGTAGCCCTTGAGAGAGCGGGAGAGGGTTTCTAAGAACAAGAAGCTGGGACTGTGCAATACTGGGGCCATACCTGCAGCTCTGACCACTGTGTGTTTCTTCTCTGGCAGTAGAGAGGAGGCTGGGAGGCTTCACTTTTAGATCACTTCTGTTTGATTTATTTTTGTCCCCTCATTTTTCTAACAAATTATCTTATTTATGAACACTTCAGCCTTAGAAAATTTTTTCCTACTGTAACTCACAGGGGGCCATTCTTCTCAGAGTCATGAATTTCTGAAGATCAGATAAAAACCCAAGGTCAATACTTTCTGCACTCAGGGAGAGAAAAATCTAGTTATCTCACCAGATACTGCTAATGTGTTCCCTCTGATATCAGAATACATGAGGAAAGGAATGATTTGGGGTAGCTGAGGAGAACATGGTCCAAAAAGAAAGAAGAAATGGTTCCTTCCCCTCCTTTCTGATAATAAATACAGCAAGACACACTTCCAGCATATGATCCCTGGAAAGCGTATGTACTGGATTGCTAACTGGCCAAAGTTTTATCTCTCATGGCCTTAGCACAGCGGCAGAAATAGACATCTGCTGTGGGTTAAATAGTTGGTCTTTAGTGTCATGCTGATAATATTGTACAAAAAAACCCTCAAGCACAACATATATAGCTGCATGAAATATTGATTCATTTTTAAATTCCTTACCAATTATTCTGTTGCTTTCTTACCCATACAGTTAATTATCACACCTAGTTTCCAAATACAAGACTAGAGGAACTCGAAGTAGTCCTGAAATTGCGCCACACACAAAAGTCAGTCTTTCCAAAGAAGGATGTAGAAAGATATCAAGCTTCCCAGGAGATGAAGGACACATTAAGTGTTGTCCAGGCACAAATCAGACAGAGGAGAGAAGAAAAATTTGCATATATATCCAAGCAAAAGAGTATTTGTCATCATCTATGTCCTCTTTCAAAGCAGAAAATGGAAGATTTATGGAAATGGAAGAATAGGTACATTTTTGTACATAATGGCCAATGTCTAGGACAATACATTACTCCATACTTGCCCAACTTTTATCTCTCATTAAGCTTCTCATATTCATTCTAAGACAAAGCAGCATCCTGGACTAATCAAACCTTTTTCTACCTACTATTGAATTTATTATTTTCCTATATGTGCTCTGCTTTAGGACTGTTAAGGTAAAACAAAAGTAGAAAAAAAAATGCATCTAAAATATTGCAATTCCATACCATACCAGTACAACCTAGTCAACACCTGTACTTTCTATTATAATGATTTGTCATTAATTTGGATCCACTTTTGCACATATTTATGCCTAAGTAATTTTTGTCTTTTCAGTACATCTCACAGAGCTAGCAGAACTGCATACAAGTAAAGTTATCCATCTGCTCTAATGATTGCAAGATTAAACCATTAGTAATTTAGAAATATGATAAAAGAACTTTACTTTTCTCTGCAGTTGAATGCCAATTCACTGTGTGGTGACAGTGACTTGTGTCATTATTATTATAATAATAATTATTGTTATTATTGTCATTTTCCTTTTCTGATGTTGTTCTATTAAACTGCCCTTATCTCAACCCATGAGGTTTTTTTTTCCCTTTCCCCTCCTTTTCTCCCTCTTCTCCCTACCCTTCCTTGGGGGGGATGAGGGGGTGAGCGAATGGCTGTGTGGTCCTAGCTGCTGGCTGGGGTTAAACCACAATATATTAGAACTTCAAGCACTTGTAACACAAGGTACTAGAATAATAAACTTCATCTAGACACAATGCAGGTATACAGCTCTGGATGCTGCCATAACTCTGGAGAGCTGAGCTTAAACCTGACAATGTCTCAAAGCCAAGTTCAATAACCTGGCTCAGGAACTGGGCTGTGATTAGACAGTGGTTGGACTTCAGTCCAAAGCTGCAAGAGGGAGCCTTGACCCAGTGGTCAAAATAAGGCACATCCTTATTCCTAATTCGCTGGTCATCTTTATCTTTCAGGGGTGGGGGGAAAAAAAAAACCTACAACTCTCTTCTGTTTTTTAGAAAAAAAGCTGTAAGAAACAAAGAAAGAAACAACAGATGATTAGGAAAACAGTGATGGAATAAAGTTTCAAGGAGTTACTATTTAAATCAGTCAGTTGAACTCTTTCTTACAAAGGCATAGGAGACAGTGACTGCAGTTCTTCTGACCGGGTAAGAAAAGCAAACCTCTTCCAATACCAGCTGAACACATTCTGTGAAGTACTCCATTTCGGGAGCATTTATCTGAATACATTTTGCACAGGAAAGGGAAAGTAGAAATTTCCAAATTTCCAGGACACTACCATATAGACACCAGTGGCACTACTGACATTTCCTTTCCTTCCTTTAAGCTTTCACTGCCTTAGTTTTCTACCTTCGTATCTCCTGTTAGTGATGCTTTTGTGCCCTGCTGGTGAAATAACACAAATCTAAGCACAAAGAAAACTTAAAGCCTATTTCAGATGTACAGGAATACATCTGCTGATTTAAGAAAGATTAATTCTACCTATTATTTCATTACAATGGATTTCTGCAACAAAGAAAATGAAAGTAGTAAAAAGATACTGATTTTAAAATGCAGCACCCTCTGACATATGTCTACGTGTCTCTTTTCCACTGCTCAAACCTCGGGTGCAGGAAGAAACTCACGGCAAAGATTCCCTGTGATCTTTCAAGCTCATCATTGCAAGCAGCAATTTTTTCTGCTCTCTCATCAGAACTTCTTGTTAAATTAGTCAACTCAGGAATGCAATTAATGTGACTTATGTGAAGTGACACCAGTCGCAAGGCAGGGGCTGCCTGTCCTGCACGCCGTTCCAGGATCAAGCAGAATGGTTGCGCTGTAAAGTGGTAACGTTCCATCTCTCCTGAAAATGGGAACAGTGAAATCCACAGGCATGCTCTGGGAGGTGAAATGAGTCATACGGTGCCCGCTGCTTTCTGCCTTTGTTAAAATGAGATAAAGGTCAGCAATATTACAAAGGTTTAATTTACACTACAAACTGACCCAAACATTTTGTATTATGACCCATTTGGTTTTCCTTTTCTTGGTTATAATATCATCTTTCTTATTAGAGCAGAAATGTTTACCTCTGTCCTGATGTGAAAACAAACAGGAAACCGACTCCCAGAAAAGTCTGGATGAATGAAGTGTCTCACAGGTCATTTTTAATTAAATGTCATCTTACCTCAAACAACGTTGGCCTTGGATCTCGGAAAGACATCAGGAAAGAAAACAGCATAAAATATCGTCAAAATACAGCTGATCATAAAAATATATTGAACTATTAATTAAGTGAAACTCCTTTCAAAGCTTTTTCATGCATGCATGTGTGCATATTTATTGTTAATAAGTCAGTGCACCCCACCTCCACAGAAGTGACCAGTGAAATAACATATAATGCACATCTGTGTACAGTTAACAGTTCAAATAAGAAAATGCTTGCTCATATTTACCTCAGAAAAACTGAATGAAGGACATTCTTTCTAGTCCGTGAGTAGCAATATTCTCCTCAATGGGCAAGGAGTCCCAAGTCACAGATAAATTATATGTCTGTCAAAATGGCTGTTTGCTTCTACAAGATGAGGCTGAGGGATCATCTGTAGTGATCTAGACACCCTCAGAAAATAAATATTTGAATAAGTGTTTTTCATCCAACAAAAGAATATAAACTAGAAATTCCTGTGCGTGTTTGGAGAAGAGTGAAGTCCAAAGCTCAAGGAACCTGACCAGGATATTGAGGACAGGACCAGGACAGAGTGTCCACATAAAGGTGATGGTAGCAGTACTGCAACCAAAGCTATGTGGGGTATGCCAATTTCCTGTTTTCTTATAGAGGACATCTCATTCAAACAAGACCAAAAATGAGAAAAGGGAAAGGCAGAATCATTCCTATTGATGGTAAAACTTCTGGATGGTCTAGAGCTGGGAGAAAATCAAAAACTCCTTACAGTGAACAACATCACAGCATTCCCAGGGAATGATATGAATATTGACAAGGAGAATTTACGTCAAATTGACTTGGAGCAGTGCACAGAATACAAGGGACTACTTGGATGCCAGAGGAAGCCAGGAACAAAGGTGGTGTTTTCCCTGATGGTCTGAGATCCCACACTGTGGAGCAGAAGGACAGTGCCACCTCAGTGAGGACCAGTGGAAGACAGACCAAGAGTGGGTCCAGCCAGTATTGGTGGAACAGCCTGATCAAGCTCACTCTTGGCAGTAGCAGAAACGCAGAGAGGAACGGGATTCCCCCAGGAATGGTAATCTTTGCCTCAGCCTGGCAGCCTGAAACCACAGAAAAGATTCCTAATCTTACAATTGTCTGTAGATCCCAGAGAGGCTGAGAGGTCCCAGAGTCACCATATAGGTTTAGAAATACATCTTTAGTGACACAAAACTACTTACTAAGTACGCTTTAATCACCTTGCTCCTAGAATTGGGATCCTAGATATGAAATGCAAATGCAGCAAGTGGGATGGTACCCTTTACTGGCTGCCTGAATTTATACCCCTGTTCTTACTGCTTACATGCCTTCTAGGTTGACATGTTCTCCAAGCAGGCCAAACATTTTTTACATTGATACAGCATTGTATCAGTCACACATCATAAGAAAAACTCACATGCCTGCAATTTACCCTTTGTCTCCAGGCCTTATTCAGCTTTTCATAAGAATCATACATGCTATGTTAATAAAGTTGGGAAACTCCATATTCTATGTTTTTTTCCTAAATTACTTCCCTGCAACCCACATGCCTGTTTGCTTTGATCAGTTTGTGAAAGTCATGCTATCACAGCCACTAAGTGAAGAATGCTGTCGGACTATGATATTCTAGTGGACAGAAAGCACTCCAAGTCTCCAGTCTTGCTAGCTAGCCTGCCAGCACCTTCTTATTATCTTCCAGCTTGACAAATCAGGGGAAAAAGGTCTATGAAGACCACATCTACACATAAACTAACAATAGTTTTAAGATAGTTCTGTGAAGCCAAAGCACAGTACAGTATGGATGCTTATTTGGTTTCCAAGTAGCATGTTTTCATAGAAATACAGAATAATATAGGCTTGAGGTATCTAGTCCAAACACTTGCCCAAAGCAGGTCTCATTAAATGACGCTGCTCAGGCTGTGTCCCATCAAAACTTGAAAACCTTCATGGTGGAGATTCTACAATCTTCCGAGCAACCTGTTTCCGTATTTGATCACCCTCATGGTAAAAAATTATTCTTATCTAATTAGTTTCCCATGTTCCAACTTTTTTCCTTTGCATATCATCCTACCACTATGCACCACCAAGAGGAATCTGACTCCATCTTCTCTGCATCTTCCAATCAGGCAGTTGTAGACAGCAGTAAGATCTCTCCTGAACCTTCCCTTTTTCAGGCTGAAAAAATCCAGTCCTCTCCCCATATATCATGTGCTCCACTTCCCTGGCCATCTTGATGACCCTTCAATGGGTTCATTCCCATATGTCAGTTCCTTATATTGGGAAAACCAAAACTGGACACCATACTTCAGATGCAATCTCATAAGCGCCACAATGGGGAAAGATCACTTCTCTGAAGCTGCTGGCTATATTTGTGCTAATACAACCCAGGAAGCAGTTGGCCTTTGATGCTCTAATTGGTTGGCCTTTGTGTTTTAGTTAATTCTATTTCAAATCTATAGTTCACTGAAATTTAAAAGAAGCCAGTCAAAAGTGAAACACTGCTATGCATAGGGGTTGTCAATGGTTTAAATACAACCAGCAGGAACTAATTCTATTTCTGCACATACTTACACGTGGATCTTTGTTTATACCCAAGAGTTGTGCTGATTTAACTAGGACGGCTTTCCTTCTATTCTGTGGATACAAATCAGCTTAAAAGCATTTCAGCAATTAAACTGAAGACATTTTCATACCACTGTCAGTAGAGCGACTCCTTACTTACATTAGGGCAAATGAGAGTTAAGTTCTAAGACCCTTCTAGTAGAAATTAAATTTACCGTACTGAATGCAGTACCTACTGGCAGTCCTCCCCCACCACCCCAGACCCGTACAATAAGCCCTGTCGTGAAAGTGCGAAGACTTTTCAAACTAGAGATGCTTTTCAAACTGGTAGGGCATTGTCATACAACAACTTAAATAAGCATTTACTTTTTCACAGGAAAAGGTAAAATATCACAACATTTTGCATCATATTCACTTACTTCTTCGACTGAGATAAAGAATAGTAGATATGAAGATTTCTCAAAAAGCAGGACAAATTTTTTTTCTGGAATGATTTTAATGAAAACAAAGGCATTAAAGTTTTACACAGAACATTCTAAAATGCCAAAGTATTAATTCAGGGTAATAACTCCTATAAGCATTACTGAATTATGCATTTTAAATTACAGTTTTCAAAAATGCGATTGGGTATATTATAAAACTGAAAATAAATTTCACAAAACCTATTCTAAGTATTTTCTATGCAATGATTTGTGTGAATTATTTAACATTTTCATTAACATTGTCTGGAAATGTACAATTTTATCTGACTCATGTCTTGAGATTCTTGTAATGTTAAAGGACCTAGTTCTGCAAGTTTTCCTGCATAAGCATGCCACGAAAGGCACACATACACATTTCTAGAACTCGGGAGATTCAGTACTGAAACTACGATTTAATGCTGAATGTCAACACCGTTTGAATCATATTATATGTACATTGCTCCCTTCCAAGCGTTACACATTTATTCTATGTATTACTTTAAAAAACAAGCAAAACCTCATAAACTTTTGCCTGGTCTTCACGCTCTTTCAGAACCATATAAAATTTAGGCTTGCAAAGGGAGACAGAATTCCATCAAATTAAGTTTTTCCTTTAAAAATTCACGTATCTCTTGTGCCCAGTTAAGCAACAGAGAAGTGCTGCATTCCTTAGTGCAGCACTTGTTTTGAAAGAGTGGCAGACAAAATAATGAAACCAAAATTATTCAATAATAATAATTCAACATTAAATAACATTTGACTTGAGGTTCAAGTAAAGATTTAAACTACAACTTATGTTATCAGAACCATCCAGACCATCTCTAATACACAAGAGAGGGTGACACAAACAGATGACAGCAGTTATTGAAAATTAAAGCTGCTTAACTGTTTACATCAGACAGAAGGCAGTCAAGCAACATACTGCTACGGAGATTTTATTTCTCCTCTCCACTTCATTAGCACAATCCCGTCAGGGCATGAAAAGGTTCACCAAATTCGGTGGGTAAAATTTCCACAGGAATTTTCAACCTGGATGTGTGGAGGTGAACTAGGGGCCTCAGTGCTCTCCTAGACACTGAAAATATCTTAGGTAGATCCTTTTGTCACTGGTGAGCTTTACAGACATCTAAACCTCTACATGCATATGCCTCTATCACTTAAAATTCAGGTCAGTTAGCAGTCAGTAATGAGTGTTGCTGATTATGCTTACAGATGGCTTCAGTTCGCTACTCTTTAAAACCAATATACTGACTGGAGAAAAAAGCAGAACTCAGGTTTTCCTGTCCCACATGTACCTAACCATAAACCCAGTGCATCCATTTCTCTTTTTCCAACTCTGGACTTGCAAGTTGCTGCCACGTCTCCTTGTCAGCAGCTCCCAAATAAATGCACTGAACTAGGCCTTTCTAATTAACGCATGTGAATAAAACCCAAATTCAGGATGTCATTGCATTAGCTTAAGATATGCATAACAGTCTTTTCCATAGTGCTACCAAAAATGTCCAGCTGCCAAAGATCAACTAAAGCGAGGGAGAGAAAGAAGTGTGCACCTTTGCTACAACTTGTCAGACATAAACAAGGCATACATATTTTGTATGGATTTCCCGACGGAAAATATACAAGATAACAAGAACTATCTTCAGCATGATGAAGTTTATAAGTAAGATATAATTTGGGGCATTAGTAGGTATCTTGAAAATTTAATCTCTGCGAATGTTACTCCTATTACGGGAAAAAAAAATTCTAGATCCATTTTGCTGAGGCCATTAGCCTGGAAGTTCAAGTGGTGAGAGGTATTTCTTGCTTAGAATATAAATTCCCTTGCACAGTATATATTTTGCAAAAAGAGAGAGAGTACGTTGGTTTCCAGCCTTTTTAATGAGAGAGAAAAAGAACTGCAGATTTTTTTTTAGGTTTTGCCTTTACTTTGGCACTCATGTTACAGGTGACTGTAATTATGTGGAGGCACACACAATATTAACACTTAGCTATTTAACTTCATAATATGCCCATCTAGACAGGGTGTGAGATGTCTAAATGAGGAATCTTGTACTCACACTATGTCATTACGCAAAATCTCATCTGAAATCATCTTGCCCACAAAGCTTTAGTTATAAAAATTGAGAATATGACTATTTTCCAAATGAAACTCATAATGTCAATATCAACAATTTTATATTCTTGAATGATTGTTTATTACATTATTTCATATCTTACGGTAGTCCAGTAAAAGTCATAATCTCAAACCACATATGCCAGATTTTACAAGGGTATGGGATACAGATATACATCTGTAGAAAAGCATGTGAAACCACAATATAAAATTACATGTTTTCCATAGAAAATACCTGTGATCCACTAGTTTTACAAAGAAAGCAAAAGAAGTGAAGTGCAAAGGACCTACCAACAAAACCTTCAGAGAGGTTACAATGCATTAACCCAACGAAATAGTACAGGTTTATACCATAAAAAACAATTGGTAAGAAGCTCACAGTCTCTAAATAAGCTGCACTTATATTCTTGATTAGCATAATATGAATAAAGAAAATTTCAAAAATGGTACTGAAGCTATTTTTTACTACATCAATAAAATTAATGTGTATAATCTCTTTCAAGGTTGATGATTACAGCGAAAGCATTCCTTTAATATTTACATAAACATAAACTTTTAAAAGTATACCAAAATGAGAAAAAATATAGCACTGTCCTCACACAGTTGTCCCACACACCGACTGAAGTTAAAATGCCTTTTTTTAAGTTAGAATCCTGTCATTCATGTTTTGCACTCAAAAGGCACAACAATAGTTATTCTCAGCTAAAACTCACTAAAAGTGAAATCATGGCAAGACCTAATTCTCTGAGCATTGTTCAACTAGCAGAACAGAATAGCAGCAGGAGTAGTGTTACAACCTGAAGTATAATAGGAAACAGGGCTAAGAGAGAAACAGTCAATGTAAGCATATGTCTTAGTTATTATTCACTCACATATAATTCAAAAACCACATTGCTTTCTGTGCAAGACATTCTAGAATAAGTACAAAACTAACTTTCTTGCTAATGATGTGAAGCATGGGCAGATTCACAAATCCGTTGTTGTTCACAAGCTATGCAAATTTGCCTTTTGTAACACCACAGAAAACCAGAAACTGATGGAGAAAAAGAAAAATAACTGATGCCAACCATTCAGCATATAACAGCACAAATGAAAGAAACTGATTTTTGTCTTATTGCAGGATGGCAGCATTATGATCGACATAATTTAGTTGGTTGCTTAGCATTTGGGTCAGCAGACTGAAACTGCAGTGAGGAGACAAGACCAAGCATTCTACAATATTATCACAGTGTTTCTATTTCTGGTGCATTTCTTCAGCAGTGAGAAGATGCAACTTCAGGGTTAGACTTTTCTGTAGACAGGTTAGTATCAATAAATTTATATATTAGATCCAAATCCCCAAAATCTTGTAACTGCTTCCAGTGTTCTGAGAAAGCCAAAACTTCCGAAATTTTGCAGATTATTCATTGAAATATAAGGATAGGATTCAAGCCAACACGTTTGGAGGGGCTTTTTCTCTTAATGGTTAACATAAACTTGAAGAGACAAGAGACTAAATCAGTGTCAGACACAACCAAGTTCTGAGCATTTACAGGGAGCTGGAATCCAGGTTAATTCAAGACAAGAAAGACCACTTGCCACTGTATGAGCCGCAGAGTCAGCTATCACAACAGCACAAGTTCTTTGCCATAGGCAAATCTCCAAGACATATCCTGAGAAGGGGTTATGTCAGAAATAAAAAGAATCAACAACAAAAAAATTAAATATTTGAGCTGACGATAGCTCCATCATCTTCAACAGACACAAAAGCCCCACCTCAGAGGTGATGGATGAGTAAATTGGTTTGAGACTTAGATGCTTGATGCTAACCATTTTCAAGACAAAAGCAACACTCTTCCTACCAAGGACAAGCAAGAGGAAAGAGAAGCTGTTTTCTTTCCAGTAGGACAGAACATACAGCAAAACTACATTCTGAACTCCAAGAACAGGAATGGTCATTAGCAAAACTTCTACAAAGGAGGCCAGCATTGTTCTCCATATCTTGGGCTCATCGTGAACTCCACCCCAAGCTCAGAGATAAGACCATAGGAAAGGACACATCAAAAAGACAGTATCTTTGGCACAGTCACACTCCACTGAGAGGCACAATTCATTGTGTCATGGTCCCAGACTGGCGCTGCTTTCACACAGAAGGTTCTTGTGGAAGCTTCTGTTGCTTGTGTTTTGCAGACTTCCCTGAAGTCAGTCTTGGCTAGCAATTATGTCTGACTGAAGCACGTGGTGAAGTCACGCTTCTTAGAGGGCATCAGATCAGCCAAACAGATGGGCACAAATATAACAAGTGTCTGCTTCAAGCTTTTTTTTAATAGTTTTTCAGATTTTCATCCAGACATGCTATAAGCAAAAGTCAGTGTGGTGTCTATAACAACAGCAAATAGAGGGTAGTAGAGAAAGGTAAGCAACCCCTTAAGGACTGAGTATCTAAAATGAACTCCATCACGAAGCAAGACCACTGTTGCAACTTCAGTTGGAGTTTCCCGTAAATAGCACTTCCTACAGATCTTCTCTCAAGTTACAGTCTTAAGAAGCTCTACCTTAACTATAATTACCCCTATCAGTGCTGTCTTAAGGGGACTCCTGACAGCAACC
>VYZM01006855.1:267901-319991 GCA_013398915.1 Dromas ardeola
TTTCTACTCTCCCCAGCTCAAAAAATTAAAAAAAAAAAAAAATCCTAATCAGCTCTATTGATTGAGACACAGAATCCTCCCTAGTGCCACCATGCATGATTCATCAAATAATGGTCCATTCTCATGAAAAAAAGTGTCTCCATCTTGAAATGCACCCCCAGGGAAGATCTCTCTGATGATGTAAGTATTGATTAAACTAGTTTAGTCACATTCATTATAATCAGTTTTTCACCCCCACTATGAGAAATCAATATTTTCCCCTGAAATCACCATCAGGTTTCTGGGTACATAATAAGTGTCTTCAACTAGGCACAATGGATAAAGTGTTCTAAGATTAACAGATAGATTTTAAAAAGCCATGTTAATATTATTTACATTGTAGAGCAAAAAAAGTGCAATTCGTTTTTGCAGAAATACATCCTTTTCTATTAATTGGAAATCTGACTGCCCTAAACATACTGGGTCTAAAACTATTGTCTTTTCTATTGACGCCTTCCAGAGATCAAGAGGTATTTCGGGATAATTTCCAACACATACTCAAAGAAAATTAAGTTGTTTTATACAATGGAACCGATTTACCTGGAAGAAGAGACATCCATCTCAGTTTAAAGAATACTGCCATTTTTCTCTGTGTTTCTCTGTGCTCTGATGGTGAAATTTTGTTGAACTCCAACCTTAGGGCACCTCTTTCCTCCTGAAGCAAAGTGATACACGTAACTCGGGGCCATGAAGACTAGTGCAATGTCTAGTCTATCTGTTCTTCCCCCTGCATCAATAAGGGAAAATGTTGCTGATCAACATAGAGAGTCTTTAGACCTACATTTTATAGTAAGTTTGATTTGAAAACAATTCACTTTTTTCCCATTGGACAAGACAAGATACCGAATTTTAATAGGGAATTCTTTGAAGAGTATGTCCTTACTCTCTCTGATTTTTCTTCAGTTTTCATGTCATATCTTGATTGTAAAAATCTCTTCTCGACCACTGATTTCAGCGGTTATCTATTTTTCAAAAGCTGACTTGTTTTAACTACTTAGGTGCAAATTCCTTTGTCCTTTGGCTGTTTTTGTGCGAACTAGTAGATTAGTAGACTAGTAGAACTAGAGAGATTTCAAACTCTTAATCTCTTTATCTGAAGAGCCACAATTCTTTTTTTTTATTAATTAAAGTGTTTAGAAGGGAAAGATGTGATTAAACAATGAATCAAAACCATCTCCAGGTGGCTGCAACAGTCTCTTATCTCCAGTCTTATACACCAGAATAAGAAAGCTTTAAATTTATTCAACTCCCTGCCTCCGGGTTGTATCCAAGATAGGGATAAGTGTCCATAAGGATAAGTACTACCACACCCAGCTCAAGTCCATTTTATGCCTTTGCCTAATCACATCTTCTATAATGAAATGCACTAAACCATTAATGATACTTGTTCAAATAGCACGTGGAGAAGCGGTGAGCAAGATTGGCTGTGACCTGCTGCAGAGTTAGAACAAAATCTAATTAATTGCTTATTAAAACTGTCCGTGTTGGTCATGCATAAACAACCAGGATTTGCATACACATTCATTCTTCAGGCTTAATTTAAGCACACTGATGACTTACTTCCAGTAAGAACTGGAGTATACAAAAACATATAGACTATATAGGGTTAAATAACTAATGGCATAGTTATGTTACACTTATTGATTAACTTACCGATAAAACAATGAAATGGAAACAAAAACCTGTCACAGAGTATTTGCAACTTGCAAATTTAGAAACTAGTTTTATGGGCCACAGCTCCAGCAGCAGAAACCATCCCTAATTAATAATGCCTAAAACATACTAAGAAAACAAAATTGATTTAATAATGCGAGTTTCCCTAACTGGTATACATAGTTTTAGACAACTCGTCCGAAGAAGTGTGACCAACACTCAAAAGAAGAAGACAGAGTAGACCAACATTTGACCTGCAAATGTAGAATAAATAGAGAAATGAGTGAAAAAGCAGATAAAAATATGAAAATAAAAACAAAAATCATGGAGAAGCTTGAACTTAAAATAAAAATGTGAGGTTATTCTACCGAATAAAGACCAGGTGATGCATCACTTTTATACAGGTTTGGAGTTTTTTACTTGTTAAAATATTAACAAAGTTCATGTTTTGTCACCAATATAGGGTGGAATACAGAGTGGAATACTACACCTTCCACAGCAATCATCAACCCCTTCTTCATTTGGTAGTAAAGAGAATATAAATAATTCAAGAACAAGCCATTGAACATTTTTAGTTCCAAACATCGTTAGTGTATCTTAAAAGCAGTCAAAATATGAAAGGCAGTTACATGAGCATTTTTCATTTATACTGGTTTTGGCATTTTAGTTTTTATTTTGTGGATCCAAATAATTAGGTAGGGAATTGTAAAACATAATCCCATGCCCTGTGGCAGTGCGATTATGATTAAGTACATAAATGAGTTTTGCATGTTTAAAGGCTAATTACTTCCATTTACAAATGAGTTAATGCACTTCTGTTTTTCAAAATAAAGGCCTATTCTTGAAAAGAACTGTCTTATTTTCTCATTTAATCAATATCCTATAAACTTTTTATGCTGATGTCTAAAAATCATTTTGTCCATTTCTCTTATTAATATCTTTATATAAAAGAACCCTAGTACACCGAAAAGTACCATAAGGGAGGAAAATGTAACACTGTAATTGAGGCACCATGCCCTACTCAGACAGTAGCATCACACATTTTCACATGGTAGTTGATTAGATCATTAACAATACTTTGCATATCACAACTCCTAACAATTCTCAGCAACTGGCATGCACTGTCAAAAAAAATTCAATACAAAATACGCTGTCAGAGCAGCAGATGTGCAGAAGTTCAAAATCTCCAATTTCCTCCAGTTTTATTTTGGGGGGGGAGAAGATTGTTAAGAATGAAGCAACATGAGAAGCTTCTAACTTGCTCCGAGCGTCAAGCAGACGGCTCCCTTCCTTTTGAATTCTCTGCAGCACAGCACATTCAATATCAGTCAAAGCTGGAGTACAGCGACCATCTGTGTGTGTACAGATGTTGGTAACTCCGTTTAGGCACAGCAAAGCAGTGGCACTTTGAAATTCTCTTGTACGTAATAACCACAGTCGACACAATTTGCCTCTGTGTGCCTGAAAGAACACCTGTACCACTTTCTATTAGTTTTTCCCACAGCATGCCCTAGCGTCAATGAGTAAATAGAAAATTCAGCAATGTGCTAGAAGAATTTGGAGTTTCATGGAAAAATAAGGCTCAATAAGCTATAAGAGCATTCAGAACCATCACCTTCTATAATAGTTTGCAATCTCCAAGTACTTAAGACTGTCACTGGTGGTTTTTTTTTAAATTTTCTCACAACAATCATACAATTAATGATTGCCGTATTGCCTCATAGGAGTAAAATGATAACTTTATTGGCTTTCCTATGTGTTAATGTCAAAGTTTGGCACAGCAAAATTTATTGGAGGTGGAGTTGTTCTTGCTCATGACCCTGCTGCTGCAGAGCCACATTACATTCTCAGCATAATTCACAAGCAATTCCCATTCCTCTTCCTGTTTTGCCCATTTCAGCTTAAGCTACTGTATGATGCAGCTCAGCCGCATGGCAAGTACCTTAACATTTCCTGATGAGCATAGCTTCCTTACGGAAATAAAACCCTGCAACTTACTGTATCCAGAGGCTGCAAAATTCTTCTGCTGACCACAATTATCCTTCTCTATAATACATTAAGACAGCTTGGAACAGGAGCATCATCATGAAACACATGCCTTAAATTAACATGGCTGAGACACCAAAAGTTTCAAAACTCATTTACATGTACTAAACTGCTGCACGTCTAAGGACAACATTTCATTTGACAGGCTTGGCAGAGCTGATTAAACTCAGTCTCTGCACTGGCTCTTCCCAGTCACTCTCAGTTTCTGTTATCCTCTGTGAGCGATGCATGCTATTGTGTAAAATCAAAGGGCTACAAAGATGGCATACAAAATATCTCAAAGCGTGCAACTTACTTGTTTCTGAAATAAGTTGCTCTACTTTGTTGAAAGAGAAAGCCCTTACAATCCAATCTTTTTCCCTCTGCATGGGAAATAGTCGTTATGGTTTTTACCCTAATTATGGCAGACACAGAAGCTGCTGACATTATAGCACCATTAATTTCTTACTCAGGTTTCATTAATAAGCCTAAAGATTGGAAGAACAGAAGAATGTGATCTATGTAGATAGGCATCTATTGACAGTATTTTCTGGTTTGGATTTTTGTTACAGTGGAGCACATAGCTGCTGCGTTTTCTCTAAGACCATGATTTGGCTAAACACCAGAATTTCACAGATGATTCAATCAAACGAAAAAGCTACTGTGGCTTCTTCAGATAAAGAGAAAGGCAGAAGGGCTCCTAGCCACTCTATTTTTCTTGCATATATGTAGAATGGATACACATCTGATTCCAGCACATCCATTTAACAGCATGTGTCCACACAGAGTAAGCAATCAACACATTTCAGGGATAGCATCATTCCTTCCCTATTAGGGGGAAAAAGAAAAAAAAAAAAAGAGATCATGTGTTGGACACTAGATAAAAAACATCCATCTGATTCAGGTTAGGGCGTACCAGTGGCAGAGGCCACCACAGTCTGTTTTCAGCTCCTGTATTACACAGGACATAAGGTCTGGCTGTGCCACATTATATCTGTTTGAATAGTAAGTCTCGAGTCTGAGACTTTCTATGGTGATAAAAAGCTTCGCACTCTAAACCACTAAGCAAGTGCCCCATCAGTCACACACATAGCTGAACAGTTGATCCTCTTCTGCATTAAAGAGCCAGTTGCATGAGAAAGTGTCTCCTACAGACCTGCAGTCCCACAGCTTGCTCCCTCCCCGTGGATTCCAAGTTCCTCTGACTGAAGTGGCTGCTCAGCATCATGTGTAGAGGACTGGACTCGGGGCCATCTGCACCGAGCAACATGATTACAAAGGAAACCCTCAGAATCGGCCACCTCAGGGGCTGCCTGAGGACAGATGATCATGCAACACTGTTTGTCAGAGGATGCACGTGTGGGTGCAGGGAAAATGTCCTGCCAAGCGACTGTTGCTTCAGCAGGCAATTCTTTAGCACATCAGATAAACAGGGCTCCATCTCTTCTCATTCTCTCTGGTGCAGGGAGAAAATTCACAATTTCATGGTGTGCAATGCCATTACAACAGCACCAGTCCGTAACTGTTGTGCTCGAGGAGCTGAAGGTGCTGTGTGGCTGGGTCTCCGTATGGAAGGACAGGAGGATGGAACCACCATGGCAGTTATGTGCACCACCTACTTCATCACCAGTGCTGACCTGTGCATTCACACAAGACAGCAGACAGGAAATCCATTGCTGGCATAGGTATTTTGCTATCATGGTTCACTTGCTCCAGTGAACTGCTTTTAAAGGGCACAGGATCCTTCCCAATCAGACAGGTGATGCATGTTGCTTACCCAGAACTCCCACCCCCGTGCCTTGTGCCTACCAGAAGCATTTTGTGCTTCTATAAGACATGTGCAGTAAAAGCAGTAAACTCAAGCAGGGTGAAGTCAGGAGTGCTGGCACCAAGAGGTCATTGCTAATGCATATCAGAAAAGTGTCCCCAGATGCGTTATCACGGACAGGGGTCTTGTGAAGGATCTAAGGTTATGAATCCCAAAGCAGCTCTTCCAGACTCTCTCTGAAACGTCATGTATTTGGAAGCCAGGGTACAGAGATCTAGAGTAGCACCAGGTTTGATGATGCCACCCTACCCAAAAATCTCTTTAAGCTCTCCAGAACAGATGTACACCTGTACCACCTCAAAGTTCATTGCTGTCCTGGGTCTTCCCAGAGTACCACCTTATTTTTCTGTAATTTTATTCAGTGTTGCTCACGTCTTTTGCATCTTGCAGTAGCCATAAGATTAATGATGGAGCCAATGGATGACCCTGCCACATGAGAAATTTCGAGCCCTAATAACACAGATGAGCATGCAGTAGCATCTCCTCAAGACCTCAAGTGGCACCTCACCAGAACTTGAGTCAGTAGACTGCCACAGCAGAAGAGGAGAGGTGGGGAGGAAAAATAATTTTAAAAATGGTGAAGAAGGAAAAAAGGGGTTCAGCAAAGGGCTATGGTAACAGAAGGTAAAACAGGGGCAAAATGACAGACAGTTACACACCAGGAAAAGTGTAGATGGATGAGGAAGGAGCAGCAGTTGAAACAAAGCACTGAGAGCTGGCAAAGACCAGATACATAAGACATTTAGTCCTTGACACAGTGCAAGAACCTCTTCAATATGTTGCAGGGTTCTCAGTGGTTCAAGATCCTCCTGCTGCAGGTTAAGTGCTTCATGGTGAGGTGGCATGTTTGTTGGTTCGGACCCGTATGGCTGTTCCAAAGGGCCTCCAGCGTCTGAGGAGTTATTCTGGATTAATTTCCTCTGGAAGATATCTAGTTCACACACGTCATGACCACCCTGAAAACCGAGCCCACCGAGCTGTAAACAGAGATAGTCAGGGGGGTTGCTTCAGAACGTACTAGTGCTCAAAACCAGACTGTTAATGTACACACAGCCTCGGAGTTCGAGATCAATATTCAGCTATTGTTTACTTAAAATGCTGACACCTAAACACAGAGGAAAACCAATATAAATGTTTGGAGGGGTACATGATGATACACTCCGTAAACAATTAACTCCAATTGGATAATTTCATGGCAATAAATTCCCTAATTGCAAAAGGAAGTGCTACAGTCTTCTAATCATGACTGGATACAGGAAGATCTCTCCATCATACATTATTTAAGT
Source organism: Dromas ardeola (assembly GCA_013398915.1). NCBI lineage: Eukaryota > Metazoa > Chordata > Aves > Charadriiformes > Dromadidae > Dromas > Dromas ardeola. The sequence continues at coordinate 274,733 of VYZM01006855.1, forward strand.
GGACTCAATCATAACAGCCTTAAATTATGTAAATAAAGATCTCATCTCTGGAAACACTTGGAGTCTATTTGGAAGGTTTAAATTACTTCAGCCATGAGAATGAAAATCACTCACGTATGCCAAATAAAAAACTGCACTCATTTAACTGAGATCATGTTGTTGTTAAAGCAGAATTATAAATATGAGTTAGATGTTGGCACCAAGTCACTCAAAATTTTAACCTGAAAAATCCTTAAATGGAAATACAAGAAATGCAGGAAACACTTCCTTCAGGGGAAGAGTTTAAGGCTGTATAATGTAGTATATAGGCACTGATATATTCATTATCTAAGAATTCCCAGATCTGGATATCTTGTCCTCAAAATATCTTCAGATATCTGCCTGCAAAGCCCACATCAGCAAAGACCAATTGCAAAACTTAAGTGTGGTCATAACCAGGGCCTAGACTGAAGCTACAGCAGAAACTCCATGCTCCTGACCTACCTGAGAACATCAGCTTGCCAGTCTAATGAATTGGTTTATCTGGATTCAAAACACCAGTGAAGGGAATTACTTAATATTATATAAAGAACTATTACACTTCATTGTTTACATTGTGTTTGCAAGAAAATTATGAAGGTTCCTAGTCAAGGTATTTGTCTTTGAGAGCAACAATTACAGTGACCTCTCTAGATCACACATAGCAATAAAGAATTTATATAAATGAGGAAATCCTGAAGGTAGTGACGTTGTCACAGATTGCCAGAAAAACTGACCTGCCTTTCATGACACCAACTGCCCAAAATTTAACAGAAACTCCAAGATACGCTAGTCATGAGTGTCCCAGACCCTTGCATAGTCAGACATGTGCGAAGATGAAAAAATATGGTAGCATTTTTCACAATAGTTTTCACAATAGTTAAACATTTCTGTTGCATAAAGTTCAAGTAGCTGCATAAAATACAAACCATTTCCGTTTTGACTCTAGCCAATTAGTTTCACAGCACACGCTGTGCACAAACCACGCATTCCTAAGCCTTCACAGCTGGCAGTGAAATTATTATTTGCAATAGCCACAATTACAGGACTACTCATTCATCAGGCAGAATCCTTGTCCAACAGTCATGAGGAAGCCCTTTCTTTAACAACAGCAGCAGGGAACTAAAAAAAGAAAAGGGAGCTGACAACTCACCTGTTTCTGTAAGTTACCCATGAGCTCCACAAAATCTGGAACTGGCAAGTGCAATAATAAGCCTATGAAGAAGCCACCTGGACATCCTGCAATCTATCTGATTTCCCAGAGAATCATTCCTGCATAGCTCTTCCAGGTCACTGAAGACTGATATTCCAACTCAGAATTCTGGAGGGCGGGGGTGAGAAAGGAAAAACTCATGAAAATTTTGGAACTAGGTTACACTCCCATAGTTTGGAAAAGAAGTAAACTTTATAAAGGAATACAAATATGTGCCTCAGAGAAGTGAGCAAGCACAAAGATCAGCCTTTATTATTAGAGTTTTCATCAAAATCAACACAATCCTACAAAGGACAAGACACCCTGACCATACAAAAATGTGTATTTCTTCATCAAACAACTGATACGCACTATTCAGCCTGTAGCCACTCTGAAATACCACAGAGCTCTTACTAGCAGTTACAGTCTATCAAAGGGTAAAAGACATCTGGAAACGTCTGGATAGTCCACAACAGAAGTTTTGGGGTCCCCCCAATATAGGGGAAGTATTGACAAACCAGGAGACAAGCAGAGGTCACTACAACAGTCAGGGAGTAGTGCAGATGATGTAAGGCAAAAGGCTGAAGGAGCTGAGTTTATTCAGACTGGAAAAGAGAAGGCTTCAGGCTGTTCTAGTCAAAGCTGAGCAAGGGAGGAGATAGAGAAGACAGAGCCAAACTCTTTGAAAAAAATGCACAGCAAAAGGACAAAATGCTATGGCCACAAGTTGCAGCAAGTGAAATTTTGACTAGATATAAGGAAAAAGAAAATTTACAATGAGAGTGGTTAAAAGCTTGAACAGGTTGCCCGGAGAACCCATGAAATTTCCATCACTGGAAGCTTTCAAAACTCACCTGTATAAAATCCTGATTGATCTACTATGAAATTACCTGCTTTGAGCCAGGGAGTGGATTAGATGACCTCCAGGGTTCCCTTCTAGACCTAAACTGACTCCATGGTTCTAAGTGTCAAGAGTCATAAGGATACCAGGGCATAACTGTAAATCAATGTACAGTATCGACGAATGCATTCTGCTCCCTACTTTATATCTAAACCCATTGCTGTACGTGTTAGATAGATGTAATTCATCATGATTTCATCATAGTTTCCTTTAAGGATAACAGCGTAACCCATGGCAAATACATATTGCTGTGCAAAACCAAACCTGTACACACCATTACACACACAGCTTTGCATTAAAAAAGAAAAACAGTTTAAGTTTCAACCTTCTGAAACAGCAAGGAAAAAAAAATATTTCATCTTTGAAAACCTTCTCATCCCTTCAGCATTTACCTAGTAATAGTCCTTCCTGTCTGGCTGAAGTTTAGTCTTCAATCAGAAGTCCAGGCTACAAGCTCTTTGCGTGTAACCTGCTCTACAGCACAGCAAATTTGATGTATCGGTGGACATCAAGGTAAGGAGCATAGGTGCAAACCTTTGCAAACAGGCCAAAGCATGAATGCAAAGACTCTGCAGAGCACCTGCAAAAGTGCTTGGTCCCAAAAGGGCCTGCCAAAGTGTGTGCGGTTTATGCTATGGCTTCTTGAAATGTGCCTTACTTACCAACCTGTTGGATGTTTTGAGGTGGCTGTCCATCAACCTTTCCTGGTGAAGTAGTTCCGCTTTATATAAGTATTTAAATGGTATCAGAAGGAGACAGTGAATAGGAATGACTTTCTAAACTAGTGGCCAAAATGCTCCCTTGAAAAAGAAAACTTAACTTCCGGTTGAACACTCAGGAAATATTTATATGTACTAAAATCTTAATAGAATTTGAAAACATCTCACAGTCTTGCTTCTCTAGAGATGATTTTTTTTTTTTTTTTNNNNTCTTAGAGTGTTTTTTTTTTTTTTTTTTTTTTTGAGAGAAAAACATGAGTTTTAAAGCCTCTCCAGACAGATGAAGACCTGAGTCTGTGCTTTTCATATTCTGGATCAATACTCTGAGACTTGCACCCTTGATTACAAGAATGTTACTGTTATCACCTCCCACTCCTAGTAGTGCACATCAGTTCCTGAGGTTTTTCCTGGAACCTCTGTACAAATCCAGCTATCACATAAGGCTTCATGTATGCAACAGGCGCAAAAGCACATGAAAGCTTCTCCTACAAAAACTGTTTTTCCTTCCCAGCACAGTCCCAAAAGCACTGCCTTTTTTCTCTATTATCAGTTCCTTTCACTTTCTTGAACTCTGCCACATGTGGAAAGATAAATTATGTATTGATTTTTCCTCTGTTTAATAGCCTCATGAACAAAGAGGCAGTAATGCTGAAGATGGTGCTTCTGGGAGCGAGGGGACATCACCAGCAGAGCGTTTTGAATCATGGCTCTCTTCTGAGTGTTTTTTCTTGAAGTTAACAGACATATCACCACAGCAGCACACTTCCAGAAAGTGCATTCTGCTGATTGTTCCTCACATCGGACCAAAGGAGAGCCATATGCATCTATCAGTATAGTTTTTCTGCCAACAGTACAGAACAACTAATGGTCCTTTTCTGCCTCTGTCCCCCTCCCTTTGCTCCTTCATATATTTCATGAGAGCATACCATCCTCAGTGTTGATGCTTTGTGGCTGCTCCCGTACCTGGTATCGTTAATGTGCCCATAAAAACTATTCTCCTAGTAGAACTGCCCAAAGTAATGCATCACTGGGAATTTCAGCCTTAGGTGAGCAATCGCTTTACCATAATTCACTGTGCTGTGCACAATTGTGACTACAGTAGGTTACTTCTTTATTGAACACTTCAAATCCCTCAGCTATAAATGGCAGAATTTTCAGCATTCAGCATTCAAACAATATGCCATTTCTCTCCTCTTCAAGCATATTTTGTGATGGTGAGTTAATTTAGCTAAGTTAACAAATGCCATGAGGATAGCTCCCTCAAGGCATTTTGTTATTTCTTATTTGTTTTCTTATTTGAAGTCCTCATCCAGAATAGAGACCAACTATGCTGGAGGGTGTCTGAATAAAGGCAAGTTGTTTATTAAGACATGCTACCACAAAAGAGATACCACAGAGTTTTAGGCTTTGCTTCAAAAACATACTAACAATGTCAATCATCGTTTGGTCTACAAACTAAATAATAACACCTATTCCAATGGGACCACTGTATTTCTTATCAACATTTAAACACTAAAAATTTCTTTCATATTGTAACATAAAAAAACTCCAAACATTTCAAAAGCACTGTTTCAACTATCCGGATTTACGATCAGAAGCTAGCAGTAAGCCAAAGGCCTTAACAGAAAAACTAACGAAATTTTGCTTCATGTTCAGGTTTTGAGAAAAATGTTCAGGTTTTGAGAAAATGTTCAGGTTTTGAGAAAATGTTCAGGTTTTGAGAAAATGTTCAGGTTTTGAGAAAACAGCAAAGCACATCAGAATTTTATCTCACTGAAAACATTCTACGGATGATGTCTGGATAATTTTTTAGTGATTCGTGTGCCTATATTAAAAAAAAGCATTTTTGTTCAAAATAAAAACCCTCCCATCCAAAAATAACAACAAAAAAAAACTTTCTAGAGGCAGAGGTAAAATTAGGTAACTTCAAGGCTTTTTCCAACCCTGTTTAGGTTGGGTTGGTTTTTTTCGGTTTTGGTTTTTAATGCTTCAAATGTCTGAAATTTTCAAAATATTTCATTTGGCACACTTCCAATAAAAGTCACATAAAACAGGTCCACAGCAAGATCCACAGTTCGAGTTGAGGAGGGCAAGCACTCACATTTTGCTCAATATTTTTTTTGCATTTTTAATGCATTCATCAGGGCTGGGAGATATGTGGATTCTTTTCCCTCCCCTCTCTGAAGAGAACCATGCTTACATGTCTCCTTCCTCCAGACGAAGACTCTAAGCAATGGACTTAGCCTTTCCCACTCACCATATGTGATGGCTATCTAAAGGGTCAGAGAAAAAGGGACCTCCAGCAGCACCCGGGGTACTGTGATGGAGAGAGCATCACACCCAGAATGTCCTAGCCTAGGAGTTACCCATCACTCTGGAGGTGTGGATACCATTCTACCTGGGCAGAGGGCCAGACCGACGCTCTGTGTTTCAGATGTAGGCTAATGCCCCTAATCTGCAGGCTACTGGCCTCTCCTTGACCCCTGTTCCTGGCATGAAGTCCTATATTATCCTTGGTGTTATTACGAGTTTGCAAAATAAATAGCCTGCTTTAGGTTGCAAAAAATCCTTTCAATCACCAATGCATTTTCCTGAATTTTCATTCAGCTTTTCTTTCTTTATTTGTTTTTCCAATTTTTTATTCACTGCACTGGGTCCTCTGTCCCACAGAATACTTTATGATTCTACTGAAGAGTTTACAAACTGGGCAGCTGCCATCTGTTGAGCCCACCTCAAGCAAGAACATCCCACAGCAAAGCTTCATATTTATTAATGTAACCTCACTCTACTTGCTCGTTTCTCCAAAGACATGGTTCAAGGACAATTTCCTTACCATTTACAAGAAACTTGTCTATAATTGTTGGGACATTATGTAGCAGGCATTGGTGGACTTTGAGCACATTCTGCCTGTCCTAAAAAAACAAGTAGGCACACTGTGTCCCTGAGTTAAACGAGACCCTCAACCCTATCCTATAGACATAATGGAGCCAGCTACCTTTATACATAAAGCAACTTCAAAAGCCAGGCCAGATAACTTTATCTTCGCGGAGCAAAGGCTGCTGGGGGCAAAGAAATAGTTTAAGTGTAATGCCAAGACATAACGTAGAAGCAAATGGTGTGACAAGTGGTGAAACACCATCGGTAGAACAAAAGAGGTGTAACAGAGAGTCCTTTCAGCTCGTGCCCCAAGACTGGCTTCTGTGCTAGTTACTCATTGATGGTAACTGGCTTTCAATGGAAGGTGAAGTAACTAGGATTTCTCTTCAAACATAAATGTTTAAGATATCTAATTTCTATGAAATTGTGAGCTGTTCCCTTTTCCCTGCTTTAATTTTGTGGATTTTTTCTGAATCAGACTGTAAGCCAAATGACACATCCTCTTGTCCTCTTCTCCTTGTAGAGAATGCAGGCTTTAAGGTCACCTATGGCATATTAGGATTCTCTCCCTGTCATCAAAAGAGGAAGAACATCTCTGTTACAGAAAGCAAAGATGGACCAGAGTCCCCAAATGCAGATTTTGCTCTAAACTCTGGGTGTGGGGTAACATGTGGGAAAGGATTTCTGGTCTGCAGATGACACTTCGAAAATTCAAGTCCCTATTCTAATCAGTCCTTTTCTACCTTACACGTCCACTCACTCCTCATGTTTCTAAGGTGACGTACTGTGACAAGCATTTTTACATGTTGTGGGATGCTCAAAGCATAGGGCTGGCTTCCATTTAATCAATATTATGTATAGAAAAGTACTGAGGCACTGAACTCCTTATTTTACAACATGACAGTTCATACCTGTGTCATGATGCTTTTTGTCTAGTTGTGCAAAAAAGGGCAAGGCTAAGTGTTACAAGTACCTTAAAAATGGAGAAGAGATAGGGAAACACCTAGACTAACAGATCCCTGAACTCTGAGATTTAGCTATCAAAAAAAAAAAAAATCAGTAAAGTATTTGATGGTATTTTGCTCTTGTACTTGAAGATACAAAGGAAGATATTATTTTATCTGTACCAACAAATGTAACACTGTAAAGAACAGTGTTCACTGATCAGCTCAGGGCAATGTTCTGTACTATTTTTCAGGTTGAAAAGTACTTTACTCCACAAATAGCCCCATTTGAGTGAATGGTAAGGTACTATATCTAGTGCATAAAAGCAATATATCTAAGCTTCACAGAATTAACCATTAGGAAAACTACAACACTTAAGAAACCATCTGCATAAATGAAATTATTTTATTTTTTTCACTCTATGTAGAATCATTACTTCCTGTTAACTGTGCAAAGAAAGAAATACACCAGGACAAACACAGTTTTGATTAGGCTATACAAGTGTAGACCCTATGAAAATTCATGTGAAGTACAGCTAGAAAGCTGAAAGCAAATCTATTCACACTTTGTTCCGCTCCATTCCTGGAGATCCCATATCTAGTTCTATAACTCAAGCTAAGCGTCAGTGAAAACTGATGGGCATTTGTTACACTGCAGTTTAAAACGATGGGATTCCAAGAGATTCACTATACTCATTGCCATATAAAAAAAAAATAATTTCACAGAGTTTCTTGTTGACCAGTTGCTTGTGTGTTTCATGTGCAATATGATTCCACCTCCCAGGGAACCACAGAGTGAGAAGGCATAACACCGACATAAAACACACAATCCTACAGCATTAAAGCCTAGTTTACCTTAATTTCTGTTAAGGTATATAATGGTGTCACCATCTTAGTTGTGTTTCTCTGCTCCCCACCCCTGCCCCACCTGCTTTTTTTTTTTTTTTTAAAAATCCAAGAAAATTAAAACAGACTTAATGCAACATTAAGTGCAAACATTTAAATATGCAGAGGTCAAGAAAATAAAAAGTTATGGTTCCCAGAGCAATATTAATTTTACCACACTGAACACACTTTACATGTAATTCTATGCATGTATTACTAATAGCAGCAATGTTATATAATATAAATCACTCAGCATAGCTAAGTAATTGTTACTATGGGAACGTTTATATTTTTTAATTTGCCTGACTTTTTATATCTATATTGTTTAACTGTTGCATTAGAAGGATTTAAATTTTCTCATCTGCTTTATTTTATAGTTTTACAATATACTGTAGCTTACTCCAATACGCTCCACTATTGGGATCACTGAATATAGAGAACTGGATATTTTGGGATGTTTTTACTTGATAAGATAAACTTTAGGAGATTTCACAAGTTCCCAGTGACAGGTAACTGGCAATTGGGAGTGAATTATCAGTAAAAATTTTGGGCATTTCTGTCCAAATTTATAGACATAGTTTCAGAAACTCTTCTAAAGTTTAAAAAAGTTCGAAATGTGTGTTCTAAATTCCAGCAATAAAAACACTTCAAAGGTAAAAGTTTGGACGTACCAGGAATTCAAATTTCAAATACCAAGAGTCAGATACTTCAGTGTAAAAAGGGGACACAAAACGCTACTAGTTCATGCAAAACAAACACCTCTTCTTTTTAAGGAAGAACTGGTATATATTTGCCACAAGACTTTGTGGCAAAAAGGCCCAGATTCAACTAGTTACAAAACACTCTGAAAAACAACAACAACAAAAAAATTAAAGTCAAAGCAAATGTCAGCCCACTCATGTATTTAGGAGCTGGGGTGTTCCCAATAACAAAGCACAAATTTGTAAAACACTCATTGTCCTACAAAAAGGAAAAGGAATTATCACTTGTGGAAGTCCACTGTTCAAGTCCATCATGCTTACAAATACCCCCTCCAGTGACTGGGTTATCCTGCTTATGGTTCTCCAAGGCTGGTACTATGGATGGCTTCTAACTTTCCCTTCCTGACACCACTTGCAGTTTTCTGAAGACATCCGAAAACATGGGCAGGTCTATCTCCCCAGACTTCAGAGACATGACCCCAGGAGGGCTCTAGAGTGTCTGTTAGCTGAAGTGATACCACTGACAGCGCAAACGTGGAGGCCAGCAAGTTCTCCTCAGCTGGACTGATGCAGCGATACTCGCTGTGGCTATGATGGAAGCTGGCTCACTGCCTCTACATTGTTCTTACTCTTCAGAAGGGAACAGGGGCAGGCATACTCCAAAAGAAAAGAAAAAAAAGCCATTTTCTGTAGGTGCACATTTTTTCCCTCTTTCTTCATAAACTTTGTCCTGCTTCCCTTGCTCACTCATTCCAGACTGACATTTAGCCAAAGTAAATGGCTCGCTGTAAGAATGTTTATGATGCTTACTTGCCTGCTCGCTATCCAACAAGAATAGCAATATATTGTGACCTACAAATGCAAAACCGAATTGTGATTTTACAAAATACTCCAGAGATCGCAAATGCAACTGAGCCTCATCCTGTTGGTTAGCTGTCCATTCCAGAGGCCAGCACAGTTCCTCGTCTTCAAAGGCCTGCATCTATCTTGCATGGCTCTGGATTGCTCTTTTCCCCATTGATGAGTAAAAATCCATAATGAATTTAAAGTTTCAGACAATAACACTTACATAAAGAATATGGAATCAAACACATGCCCTTCTCATTTTCCTCTCAAGTATGAGAAAAATCCCGTGTATCACAACGGGGACAGGCTCAGCGGTCACCTGGCAACTCCTCTGGAGTCCAAAGTAACGACTGTCTTAATCTCATTTCCTTACTTACTCCAAAACTTCAGCCAAGCCTGCCAGGTCTTCCTGAGTCTTGCTAAGCTAGCCATTGCTTTAGGAATACTGGATATTATCTACAGGATAAAGCTGAAATTTTACTGTGGGCCTTTTCATTTCAGCAGTATCTTACATTTCTCTCAGGTCTGAGGTAGACTTTTCTCTCACAACATCGGCGAAACTTTGATAAGTAGTAAGAAAGGTGCTCTGTTCTTTCAGTTTTGATTCTCTAATTTCTGAGCCATCTCATTATCTTGAAAGCAAAACATCTGAAAACCATCTGCTCGCAGAGAGCACTGCTAGGCATTCCCTTAGAGTTAATACTAATCCTGCTTCAGAGGATCAATCTTTCTTATCCCAAACCCTAAAAACACAGCATGAAAGTATACTATGTATCCCTAAATAAAGGGAACATAAAAGAGTCAGAACTACACATTACTTACATGCAGTACAAATGACACTATTTAAAATAAAAATATACTACTTTCTCCCAAAACTCAGATTTTACTCTTTTCCCCGATAAATTCTGTTGGTCTGTCTTCTCTTCCTCTATTTCACCTGCTGAGGGCCTTTGAATTAAAGAAATGCTAAATGAGCATCTTTACAGAACTAGGCTGCATTACTTTAAGTTTAGCAGAGACGTTTCTTTACCAGGAGTCTATCACTGAAAGCCATTTCTGCTTCTTTAAGGTCTGAAAAAGTACAGCTGGCACGACCTGTGATGACTGCAGAGGAAGCTTGATCCACACCTATTTTACATCGCATTGGAACTAGTGAAGTGCCATTAGTTTCAGTGGATTTACTCCCAGTGTGTGGCCATATAAACAAGAGAAAAAAGCCCACAGTGATAGAGTGCTCCAGTTCAGGAAAAGAAGGCCTTGATGAGAGCAAAACACAAGCCAGTTAATGAAGAAGGAAACGCTAATATTTACATGTTTTTTCCCAGTAGTTCTGAAACATAAATCCAAGAAAAATACTGTTTATCAACCATTCACTGCAAAATTAAATACACATTATAAAAAATATAGCTGAGTTTTAATTTAAATTATTAATGATTATGGATGAGACCAAGAATATCTTCATTAAATCAGTCTGCACATACTGTTTGACTCAAGAGTTTAATAAGATATACACGGTCTGGTTGGGATGGAGTTAATTGTCATCATAGCAGCCCATATGGTGGTGTGTTTTGGACTTGTGAATTTGTGACTGAAAACTAAAACAGCATTGATAACACAACAGTGTTTTGGCTATCGCTAAGCACTGCTTGTACACCATCGAGGTTTTGGTTTTTGGGGTGTTTTTTTTTTTTTCCTTCCTTTTTGGCACTCTGTCCCCCCAAGCAAGTAGGCTGAGGGTGAGAAAGAAGTTGGGAGAGGGCACAGCCAGGACAACTGACCTGAACTTACCAGAGGGATACTCCATACCATATAACAACATGCTCAGCAATAAAATCTCAGGGATTTAGAAAGGAAGCAGAAGGGGGAACACTCAGGGCTACAGCATTTGTCTTCCCCAGGCACCATTATGTGTGATGGAGCCCTAATTTCCTGGAAGTGGCTAAACGTCTGCCTGTCAATGGGAAGTAGTGAGCGAACCCCTTCTTCTGGTTTGCTTGTGCTTGCAGTTTTGCCTTCACCTATTAAACTGCCTTTATCTCGAGTTACCTCACTTTTGTCCTTCTGATTCTCTCCTCCATCCTGCTGGGGTTAGTGAGCGAGCAACTGCGTGGGGTTCCAGACAAAGTCAACCTACCACATAAGAGAAAATAAAAAAAATAAATAGACTTCATTTCATGTAAAGAGTCCAAGCAGACATATGTAATTCTAGATCCCAGCTTTTAGATTGGGAAGAGTCCTCTAGAGTGATCAAGTTGACAGCAGAAAATAGCAGAGAACCTGTCCAGCCAAGCAGGAAGCGAAAAAACGACTCTCGATGTCATTCATCAAATTCATCAAGTCTGATAAAGACTTAAGGAGACAATATCTGCCTCCAGGCAACTCTAACCATTAAGAAAATCAATTAGTAACAGACAGAAAACTAGAGCAGAGAATGGAAGAAACATCTAAAGCAGGGAGATAGGTTTCCCTGAACATTAACGTACTGATAAGGAAAAGGAGAAAACTCAGAGGAAACAGTGTAAGAACAAAATGTAAACAATTCTCGATTAGAGAATTGAAGAAAATCCCTTGACTTTGGGCTGGCAGCAACCTTTTTTAGAGAAAAGCTATGGCCACTGCTGGAGGGCCTTAGGAGGGAAACTTTTTTCCATGAGCACCTAATTGATTAATACACTAGCCACCTAGAGTAAATTTATTACTTCTGCTGCCAAACTGTTGCTTTCTAGTGCAAGGGCACTTAATACTCTAGGACCAGCATCTTCTATCAGAAATCAGACTGGCACCTCAGAAACTTCTTACTCTCAGTTTATTTTGTTGTTATAAAAAACACCCACCAAATTCTGAGCACTCAGCAACTTGCATTTATGCATAGGCTGAGGTTCTTATGCATTGCTGATGCATGTGCATCATATATTCAAGCACATCTTTATTCAGACCTAAGCTACAAGAGGGATAGTACAGTGAGAGCAGAGACCCCACCTCACCATGCTATGCAGAGAGAAACACTGATAATGACTACTTCTGCCCCAGTAATAAGGAAGTTATCAGGCTTCTGAACTTCATCATTTCGATATCTAAATCAATAAGGGGTGGGGAGGAAGCCCAGAAGGATGTCACTCACAGGGGAAGAGGAAGAAGGAAGAATCTTGAAAAATGCTGCACTGTTTGCCCAGAGTGGGAGACCTTAATGAATAAAAATGGAAAAAGCACTGGAGATAATTTTGCAATCCTCAGATTGAAGTCTGGCTCTGATCCACTGCACTGCATAAACTGAAGAAAGATAATACAAATGGGCATAATTTTGAGCGTCTAGTGAAAAATTAATGTTAGCAACCTAAGAGTTGCCCGCCTCAGTGTCATTTTCCATGAGTTATGCTACATTTAATTGTTCTAAAACAAATGAATCAAGACATGCTCTTGGGTGTTCTGCAGCTTCTCCAGTACTTAATTCAGGCCTTTCGTCACCCGCATTTGAAAGAGGAAATTAAGGTAAGAGTAGTGTTTGTGGTTTTTTTTTCCCCTACAGCTTGTCTTATTGTGCAGCTGAGTGTGATCGAGCCTGTGCGTGTATGGCCAGCAAGCAGAACAGAACTGCTGAGCACCCACAAATACTGCTGAAATCAATAGGAACTGCAGGGACACTGTGATTCTGAGAAACACCTCATCCTTCTTCAGGAGCCTAATATAGGTAGAAAGGCTTATTCTGAAGCTGCGTAAGAAGATTTCGGTACTGGTGGGGATTTTTCTGGTTTGTTTTATTTCCAGAGGACAAAATCAGGCACACTGTGCCAGACAGGCCAAGACCCAGGGCAGGGCGAGAAGAAGAAAACCTCTGTCTCAAGAAGATGAGTAGAGCTCAGATGCATCCCTGAACCTATTTGTGCACAAGGGCAACAGATCCCCAACCAGAACCATTCTATAGGCAACACATCACTGAACACTGCCAATTAACAGGCCCAGCTGAGGTTCCCAATGAGAAAAATCCTTCTGTTACCTGTTTGCATGCATCAACCTAGCTAAGATGAGTGTGGAGCGTTAGGCATTCAAGGACAATGCAATGAAGATACCCTATCAAGAGCACTTTAAAGCTTGTCTTTGTTCCATCTCCTGTTAACCACTGCCATCAGAAGGGCATGAGTGGTGCATAGTGGTCATAGTGCAGGGGTCACAAGTACTTTCAAAATCAAAAGGCCAGGCTGTGCAGCCTTCATCATTACTACTAGAGGTTGAGACATCTCAGTATTAGCTAGATGAGTGCAAAAAAGGCAATGTGATGACTGAGTTGTTTCAGGAAAGTTTCTTGTTTTAGAGTACATGAACTATAGTTAGCACTGCAAAACACGTGGCCTCATCAAAGAGCATAAAGGAGTCAAGAGGGAGGTCTAAGATCTGGAGACATTACCTTGACCTTTTTCAGCAAGTTCTCCTGGGTTTGGATTTCATCCCTTTCCCAGCACAGGACTTGACTGAGAAGGAGGAACACAAAATGCAGTAGATCCCCTAGATAACACAAACAGTTAGTATGTGGCTCGGGCAGTGGAAAGTGGCTGTCAAACAAAACCAAAAGGTATTCTTCAGCAGCGTCCTCAAGATACTCTGTTGAGACAGAAGATGCAGAACCTGGCATAAGCTCACAAAGTTCTGAAGAGAAAGGCGGCAACAACAGGCTAGACAGTTGAGACCATCATCTGCAAAAAAGGTCTAATGAGGAAATTAAAAGTAAATGAAATGTCATGATAACGTGATCTGCCTTATGTGTACTGTACATAATGGAAGATAGGAAACAAAACATACTCTCATGATGTACTGCAAAACTTATAAGCGGTGTCCAGGAAACCTACAATACAAATACAGATAAGAAGCACCATTTGAAGAAGAAGAAAAATATCTTGCTCATACAAAAAGTTTCAGATTTCTAATTTTGAAAATAAAAGTTTTTTTTTTTTCCTCCATTTATTTTAAATCAGTATGTCCTGATGGGGGAAACTGTAATCTCACACACTGCAGTGTATTAGGCTACATGCAGAGGACAGTGCATTTGAAATTTTTGCAGCTTTGAATTTTAACACATTACAGCTTGAACACTATCAACAATCTCTTTTTTTGTTTCTTAAAACATCCAATTTCCTGTCATGCATGCATACTTGCTATTTCTCTGGAGAATTTTAGAAAAGAAAAATAAAGATGTCAATACAGAAGTGAGTATTGCATAATTTCTTAAATTAAAAATGCAGACAGTTAAACCTAGTGGCCCATTACCACTTTTCTGTCAGTATCCTTGTCACACTAGTCCTTTGTCCCTGATTAATTTTCATAATATCCTCTATTTTCCTGCATAAGAATTTATAGATATGATTAATATGCAGAACAAATGCATTTAGAAGTACACACCAGAGTATTCTGGAGTAATGTATTAAGAGCCTATGTGAAACACCTGACCAGTTACTATTTAATACTGAACATTTAAATTTGCCCTCACTTCATGAGTGAAGACAGCTTTTTCAGAAAAGTCGGTATTGATTGCTTTTAGAGGAAAATAAGACTAGATCCCCAAAAGACCCTACTGAGAAGACAACGTGTGTCAGGGAGAAGCAAAAACACAGTGGCTCCCCATGGGGTGGGGAGCCAGCAGAGCCCATCAGCCAGGGCCCGTCCCACCACTCCAGCCAGGAGCAGGGCAGCTGGGGGGCACCGGGGAACCCTCAGCCCTGGGCATTGGGCACCTCCCTGGGGACAGGCCACGGATGGGCCAGGATGTGGGTCCAGCTTGGTGGGGCACAAGGCTGGAAAAGGCAGGGCTGTAGTGAGCTGGAGACAGGCCCTGCTGTGGTATTGCTGGGGCAGGGATGGCAGCGACAGTCGAGGCTGGTGGCACCCCCAAGGCCATCACAACTTGCACAACACCATCGGCAAGAACTGTAAACAGGAGCACATGACAGTTTTTGGTTTAAATCTTCCAAGTTTCACAGTCACCTAATAAAATTTTACATGATACTTTCAAACCCTATAACATCTAGTTAGAGGTCTTCACATTTGTTTATTTTCCAGTCTAAGAAGTTTATCGATTTACAATGGCCTCACTGAAAAACAATTGAAGACTAGAAGTAGAAAAACAGCTGTAAGGCTGAATGAGGAATATACAGGCTGCTGAAGAGGCAGGTAATTTAGCAACAGCAGACACAAATAAGGCCAAGGTACTCAATATCATCTTTGCCTCAGTCTTCACCAAGGTCTACCATACCTCTGTGATCAGTGAAAGGGGTCGTGGAGATCTACCAGCAGTGCATGAGGACTCAGTTAGGGATTACTTGAGAGAATTCAACCCACACAAGTCCATGGGATCCAACAGGCTGTATCGAAGAGTACAGAGAGAGCTGGCTGACATCCTTGCAAGACTGCTCTCTCTTATCTTTGAAAGCTCATGGAGATCAAGTGGTCCCGCATGACTGGAGAAGGGCAAATGTTGTATCCATCTGCAGAAAAAGCCAAAAGGTAAACCCAGGGCACTCCAAGTCTCGCTTTGATGGCTGTAAAAAAAGTCACAGAGAAAGTCTTTTCCAAGCATGTTCCTGATCACATGAAGCAGATAAAGTGACTGGGAACAGTCTGCACAGATTTACTAAGCATAGATTGTCATCTAGGATAAAATTACTTGATTTGTGGATGAAGGAAGAGCAGTGGATGTCATTTACCTTCACCTTTAGAAATATGCTTTAGTCCTCGCAATATTCTTTTATACAAGTTATGATGTTACCATCTGGATTGGTAGGCAATTAGATGGGAAAAAACTGCTTGGATGATCAGTCACAGAAGACAGTAGATAACCCTTCATGCTCCATCTGGAGGCTAGTAACAAGTGGAGTACCACGGCGGTTTATCCTGGGACCTGTCCTTTCTAATATATTTACCAATGCCTTGGAGGAAAGTGGTTGTATGCACTTTCATCAAGTTTGCAGTTGACGTTAAATTAGGAGAAACCATTGATACGCTTAAGAGCTGGACTTCTGTTAAAAGGGATCTAGACAGACTGGAGGAATGGGCCAGCAGGAAACTTTATGAATTTCAGCAAGGACAAATTCAAAGTCCTGCAACTGGGAACAAATAAGCCCTTGCAAAAATGCAGACAGGGGAGTGACTGGCTGGTGGACAGTTGTAGTGAAAGAGACCTCAGGTAGACAGCCAGCAGTATGCCCTGGCAGCAAAAAAAAAAGTCACAGTATCCTAGGTTGATATATTATCATAGCTAGTAAATCAAAGCACTTGATAGACCACATCTCAAATACTGAGTCCAGTTGTGCCCCCCCTCAATAGAAGACAGACATTGGTAACGTGGAGTAAGTTCAGCAGAGTTCAGTGGAGAGCTACCAAGATGGTCAGGAGCATTTCACCTATTAGTAGAGGCTAAGCTAATTGGGCTTGTTCAGCCTGGAGACAAGAAGGTTTCATAGGAACCTAGTTGCAGCCTTCTAATATCTACATAGAGGTCATAAAGACGATGGAGCCAGGTTCTTCGTAGTGACGCATGATGAGAAGAAAAGAAACCGCAAGCATGAGTTGAAATGAGAGATTGAGACTGACTGAAGGGAAAAATTTTTCACCATAAGGACAGACAAGTATTGGAACAGGTTACTCAGAAGGGTTATGCAGTCTCCTTTCTTGGATATTTTCAAGATAGAAGTGGATAATGCCCTAAGTAACATGGTTTGACCTCATAGCTGACCCTACTTTGAACATGATATTGGACTGAAGACCTTTTTAGGTCCCTTCCAAACGGAACTATCCTATGATGTTATGATTATATTGGCTATACTATACTGTGTTATATAGTATAGAAGGTCTCGAAATCTCTCCAGATCAAGGTGTTGGACTTCTTGCAAGTTCTGTCATGAGACAGTCCTACGAGTCTTTTACAGAATATGCTATATCATATATCCCCTTGACAACTCAAAATTGGAAATCACAGCTGAATCACAGAATCACAAAAGTGTTCAGGTTGGAAGGGACCTCTCAAGAAGTCTAGTCCAATCCTTCTGCTCAAGTTGCATCACCTAGAATAGGTTGTCCAGGAAAAGCAACATTTGCCAAGAAATTTTTCACTCACTCCGCTATTGAAGAAGAGTTCTCTCCTCTCTGGAAACCATTCTTTAAAAAACAAAACAAACCAAACCAAACATGACATCTTGTGACTTCCTCTCCTGCAAATACGAACACAGAAACCAACCCATTTTCTCTTCTCCTCTGAGGAGTAGCAAAAATATACTAAGCACTCCTAGCGCAAACTTGGTGAAGTTCCAGGACTGTGCAAGTCTGACAGAAGATGACTTAAGCAAAGGCAGATATTTCCTACAAAAACAAAATGGACCTGGTCTCTCCAAGTTCTGGTTTAAAGTGTTCAAGCAAACTTTTGGGGGCTTACTTTCTTTTAACTCAATTAAACCTAACTGCAACATATGTAGCTGAAGTTGAGAACCAAATCCTTCAGAGAGCAACCAGAAATAGTGATACGGAACCCTAAGCTGGAATTGTCAAATGCTGTAGTAGCAGAGTAGATCAGGACTTTGTTGGAATTGAAATGTTACCTAGGACTTGACACACATTTGTGCAGTTGTCTTCATATATTCTGAATGATAGTTTCTGCCCACCTTAATATTGGCATAGCAGAAAGTAAGAAAGCTATTAATTAAACAATAAGGAGACAGGACTAAGGAGTTTCCCTGAAGTTATTTCAGAAGGTGAATTTTAAATATACTAAAGAATAAAATTATAACTTGCTAGATATTCAGACAGTATATTTCTCCCTCAAAAGGGGTTACACTTTCTCACCTCAGGCGCCCAATGATTTACTTAGGAACTGATTGACTTTTAATTTAATGATCTCTAGTCAATATTTAATCCAAAATAAAATTATCATTTTTATTAAAGATCTGGAGATTTACTAGTTCACTTTCATAACTCATGGGCTATAATTATAATTTAGATGTCAACGAATTGTTCTGGATCTATCATGTAATATAATGTTTCCTAAGTGAATTACAAATAGAGACTTTATAATACTTCTAGGACTCTCTTCCAAGGTAGATAAGTTTCCTAAGGTGTCACTATATTCCTGGAAAAATCTTACCTTAGTCAAACAAAGACTAATCTCGAGCATCTATGGAGTTATCTGTCTTCCTCATTAAAACAGAAGTTATCTATACCAATAAAGCTGATTATCGCTGCTTCTCTCCTCTGGAGATTAAATACCTCTGCTTCTGCCAGTAGAACATTGCATTTATTTGCCTTTGTCTCAAAGAGAATGTCTGTTTTCTCCACCAACTCACATTAAGATAAAAGGCCACTGATTTTCAGGAACATGAAGGACAAAAAGTTTATCAGGAATAGTCAGCAAGGATTTATGAGGTGCAAATCATGCTTGACCAACCTGATTGCCCTCTATGATGAAATGACTAGCTGTATGGACCAAGGGGAGCAGTGGATACGATACACCTTGGCTTTCATAAGGCTTTTGACACAACCTCCCACAACACTGATTTGGAAGCTGAGAAACCATAGGCTGACTGGACTGTTAGATATGTTGAAAATTGGCTGGACACTGGGCCCACAGTAATCAATGGCTCAAAGTCCAGTTGGCAGTCAATAACAAGAAGAGGGTAACAGAGCTGCTTCAGGGTCTCACATCATTCCTTATCTTCATCAGCAACCTATGTCACGAAGAAGAATGCACTTACCGGAAAATGTGAGGACAGTACTAAATGGAGGGATGGAGGGATATAAACATGGCACCTTCAAAACAAGAGTGACAAAAGTGTCTAGTATTTGCTCAGAGAAAAGAATCATGAATATTATCCCTCAACTTTTTGGCGGCTCTCCCATGCAAGTATTTTTTACTATTTTTACGCGACACTGAAAATAGTCTGCCACAAAAAAAAAAAAGACTTAAAGAATTAATAAACTACAAATTAAAAATTTAATTTAAATCTGTAAGAAAGTAACAAGATACTGAATTTTGATCATGTTTTTCAATACAAGTATGGCACAGTGTTGCATCTGCACTGCCAAGTAGTAAACACATATGACCAAATTTGGCTTCTCCTTCCTGACTACGAAGGAAACCCCTGGATATGATGCCTGCCCCGGCAATCTGTCTGTTAAAAAGCCTGCCTCCTACCACCCACATTATTTAATATCTGCATATTCCAGTATTATGCCAAATGCATAAGTGGTTTTGCCTATTACTGGTTAGTGATTTCAAATAACAGAAAAATAGAAATTTATTTGTAAACTGCATTAATTGGTGGGATCCACCTTATCTCTATCATCAAAAAAGTTTTCTTTTTGAATCAGTGCACTAAAATTGAACTACTCATCTTTAACAAAGGAAATGAGCTACTTAGTGCTGCTGCTGAGCAGAAAAGGCCTTGAGAGCTTAGCAGCAACCAAACCCACCAGTGTTTTACCAACACTATTTTCATCCCAAATCCAAAATATAGCACTATACCAGCTGTTAGTAAGAAAGTTAACTCTATCCCAACTGAAACCATGACACCCTAACCTAAATCCAGTATGCCTGGGCAGGTCCAAGTAGCAACAGAATAAAGGCAAGTTTTGCCCAGGATATTGATGTGAACATTCCACTCACTGATAATATTTCCATAACAATAACAGAAAAATGCTTCATGCTGTATAGTCCATCAAACCAGTGAAATTCAGTAAATGGTACAATAATGAATTTAACTGGCTCAAAAAAAAAATCTAAGCCTAGTAGCATTTTAACTTCTGGTCCTAAGCACTCTAAAGAGCTTTCAGGGTGATGCTTGCTTCAGTAAACCATCTCCTGCAGTTCTGATAATAAAGTTTTTATTACTTTCATGTAAGTAGATAAAAACAAGTTAAGCAGCTGAGTTATGAGAGAACAGCAAAAATGCCTGATTTTTTCATTTTTCTTCTAATAAAATAAAAATATAGTAATGCCATGCAAAAATGGGAAAAAATGCCACACACACAGGTTTATAATTGGTATCATCATACTTCTATGAAACAGGATCTTAATTGCAGAGGCTACTCAAGAGTCCTGCTTACAGTATTAAAAAATAAAATAAAATAAAAGCTCCATTTCACTCAGTGGAGATAGGTACTCGCTTCATAAAATACCCTCTTATTTAAACTGACATGAAACTATTTTGTTAAGGTTTAAACACTTGCCCTAGTAAAACATTAGCTTTTCAATTGGATCAAACTAATTTGACTTACAATAAGTGGGAGGAATAGTTTAATTAGCACTATTGAATATTCTCTGCACCAGACTAGATTTTCTTCTCAGGATCAGGCAGAACTCATTAAAATAGAGAACTCAACCTTTTGCTCATAATTACCTTTGAATGACCAGCACTTGAGACAATTTTCTCATTGCAGAAGAGGAACTGCACAAACCTAGCATTCAAACGCATCTATTAATTTAGTTTTATTTTCTGCTCAGCCTTCCAAAACTAATCTTTTAACACTGAGGTTAGGAAATTGGAGAGTGAGCCTCAAGAGGGATGGGGCAGAAGGTTTCCTAAAAAAAAAAAAAAAAAAAAAAGATAAATAGCATTTGAGCCTAGAGGGGGAAGGAATATTCTAAAAAATAACTTTTGTGAAATTGCATAAGAAAAAAGGCCCCCCAGACAAGCCCTGCAAAGGACATGCACTTTGGCATTGCTTTTGTCTTCACACATGTCTTCTGAGATTGGAGAGTCACATGACAGATGAAATTCACTGCTGATAAATGTAAAATTACGCATATGGAAAAAGAAAGGAGATTTGACATAGAGAGTGACAGGCTCTGAGCTGACATTGAGATTGCCTCTGATGAAGAGAAGAACAATGTACATGGACAGAAGCACAAAGGTAGGGTTTCCTGCTCTGCATTTATTACCCAGAAGGCATGCTCTGACCTCATTGTACACACATAGAAATGTGCATACAAGAAACCGTATGGAGCCACTATTTTAAATTAAATCTTAAAATAAACTTTGTCACCGTGAGGAAACAACTTAGACGCAACGTAATTCATCACCATCTAAATGGCCAGCACAAGGTTCATACATCAATGTTGCCTCTGGATACCCTTAATCCAGATGGTATCTAGAGGAAAGGGCACTAGAATTACTACAGTAACCATGTCAACCAAACATTTTCCATTGCAGGAAGCAAGTTTAAAACTTGCTTTGGCTACACTTAAAGCACAGCCAAAGATCAAACTAGGGAGTCTTAATAAAACAGAAAGGACCTTGGCAGCACCTCTGAAAGGATCCTCGGCATATTCCAAGATTCACCTCTAAGTCTGCAGGTTGTCTAATGAGTGATCTCAGTGTTGTCTTGTATACAAGAATGATTTCCCTTCATAAATCCAGCAAATCTCTGTCCTATGGTCATCCTACTGTGTAGATCTTCATAGACATCATTCACTGTTACTACAGCTGCATCACAGATGGGAGGCTGCTATTAAGAAATGTATAAGCACCTTCTAAAAAGTGACTTTCTCTCTGCTAACTTACTTTGCTAGCATCTTGACCTATAAATTTATTGACAATCAATTCTTGTTTCACTGCATAACTTCAAGTATTGGTTTCTTGATAATAAAAAGAAACAAGTTAATAGGCAACATTGTTCATTACCAGGTGCTGCAGAGTCCTGCAAATCTTTCAAAGGTTATTGCTTGCTTTAATTAACATGTCTAAATTAGGCTTCAGTACTGACAGCAGCGTTCAATACATTTAATAGCTACAGTAATATTGCTGTTTACAATTACCAAATATGTTTAATCAACTACTTACACGTAAGCATCAATAAGGAAGATGAGCAAGGGCATCACAGAAAACACTTCAATGATTTAATGCTTCGAGAAGAGTAACTGTGATGGTTGTAGATCCTGCAACAGGGAAAATATTGAACAGTAACAAGAAGTACGGAGACTGATGAAAGAGTCAGCACTGTGGCTGGACGATACCACTTGAAATCCTCAGATACATTCTCACCAGAACCCTGCAGAGGAATCCTGACACTCAACAAGGCATTGCCCAAAACCCACACAAAGTATACGTTGTATCTTAACTGTCCAAAATCAGCACAAGACAACAGTAATCTCTAACAATGTACTACTAAAATTTTAGCGAAGAACTCTGTCTACCTTAGAGAATCAAACTGGATTCATATTTTTCATTTCACCCCATTAATTCTATTTTTTCTTTACCACACCTTTCATTCAAACCCCAAGTAATCCATTCATAAAATAATTATACTGTCCCATGACAAGAGCCTCAGATTTGCCCGGTAAAATAACTACTAGACAGGAAGCTTATGGCTCGATGGTATTTTCCTTTAGTTTAGCATATCTTTCCTTTAATTTCATGGCTGTATGGGCTGAAAGAGCTCCTCATTCAGACCAACACGACCGACATCAGAAGCAGTCTTTTTCTCCTCAGAAATAGGCTTGGAATCAGTTAAGTCAGGCCTAAGCTTTTGATATCCTCCTCAAAGAAAAGACTGATTTAGGAATTCACACCACAGAAAAGCGCAGGAAGATTACTCTGTACTACTGAGGAGAGTAAGATTTGTTCTTGAAAGAAATACAGAGAAAATGCAATTTAAGAAAACCCTAAATATAAAAAAAAAGGTAATGTGTTACGACAAAAGCACAGGAATTATACCGAGAAAAACAAACTTTTTATAGCTGCAATTCAATTATTATGAAGTATCTTATGGTGAGGCTTGAATACAAATGGAAAGAAACAAGATTACAATCTAAATCATAAAAATTACTACATTTTATGGTGTTTCACCAGACTTACATCTAGCAAAATAGTGAATTACGTAGTTTCACAAGAATAATTCATATGAAGATTTGCTCTTCAAATTTAACCACAAAAATCCTTATCATACACCCTAATTAAAGGTCTCTATTTTAAATTCATGGTTATCTGTAGCACCAAGTGATTAAAGGAAGAAATCTATGTAGGATTAATACAAGAAACACATTTCAAAAGTTCAAATCCTTCATCAATGAGTGCATTCCTATTCCTCAGAGCAGCATGCACATTAGCAATATTCCATATGAACAGAAATATTATTAAATGGATATCACTATTAGGGAAAAAAAATAAATTGTTTTTTCTGTAAATGTTTCTCCCTTCCCCCCTACAAAAGAGTAAAGACACAAAGAAAAACATGTTTGCAATAAATTAAAGTCCTAGATGCATCTAAAAATAATTATGATATGAATCTTCCAACACGTACAGGCCCAAAGGATTTTAGCTCTGAGGAAGATCAGAAAAAAATCTTTCAGTCTATTAATCTCTTGCAGGGTAAAGAACAGTAAATGCCTGAGAGGCAATCAAGACAATTTATTTGGGCATCACTTTCTGACAATCTTAAAGAACATTTTTACTCAAGACTCAGAAGTATCTGTTAAGTAACAGAGTTTCCAAATCTTCTTATTCCTCTTTTTATTTTATTTTTTTAAATCTCTTCACCTCTTGTAGGAGCTTTCCCCACACTACCTGATATAAGAGCATTTGTTCGCTTCAGTGGGCTGCGGATCAGGCTCTTAATCACATGACCACCTAATGTAAATACTCACCATAAAAATGGCACTAAAATAGCGAGCCTGATTTTCCTTTTCCTAATTCCTTCTTCTATTTGTAATCAAACTAGAATTGTAAATCAGACCCGCAGACAAAAACTCTCCCCGCTTGCTGCTCCAGCAGGATTGGGAAGTGGGGAAGCAGCTGCCTGGGGAAATGCATGGGGTCTGTGGATGTGGGGATGTGCATTAGCCATTAGTTGCTTTAGCTTGGCAAAGATGGACTTCTGCAAGCAGACACTTGAGTGTCCTCCAGTGGAACTGGTGTGAACACCTCCATCCTAGCAGCAGGTCCCTGCACAAAATGAGTTAAGTGCTTGTGGACCAGTTGCATCTACTTGGATGGATGAAATACAATCTCACTCTGGGCTTATGCTGTACAAACAGGAGAGAACAACTGAAAAAGGCTTATTGTTCAATCAGTTTATTAGCAAGTCTCATTAGGCTGTACTTCTAACCAACTCTACTAAGCACTACTTATTATAGAATCATAGAATCACAGAATAGTTTGGGTTGGAAGGGACCTTAAAAGGTCATCTAGTCCAACCTCCCCTGCAATAAGCAGGGACCTCTTCAACTAGATCAAGTTGCTCAGGGCCCCGTCCAACCTGACCTTGAATGTTTCCAGGGATGGGGCATCTACCACCTCTCTGGACAACCGGTCCCAGTGTTTCACCACCCTCATCGTAAAAAATGTCTTCCTTATATCTAGTCTGAATCTTCCCTCTTTTAGTTTCATGCCATTACCCCTTGTCCTATCACAACAGGCCTTGCTAAAAACTTTGCCTCCATCTTTCCTGTAGGCCCCCTTTGAGTACTTGAAGGCTGCTATAAGGTCTCCCTGGAGCCTTCTCTGCTCCAGGCTGAACAACCCCAACTCTCTCAGCCTGTCCTCACAGGAGAGGTGCTCCAGCCCTCTGGTCATTTCTATGTCCCTCCTCTGGACCAGCTCCAGCAGGTCCATGTCTTGCCTGTGCTGAGGGCTCCAGAGCTGGATGCAGTACTCCTGGTGGGGTCTCACCAGAGCAGAGTAGAGGGGCAGAATCACCTCCCTCGACCTGCTGGTAAGACACATAGCAAAGAAATCAGACACATTCAAAGAAATCAGGTTATGATGAGTCTATCTTTCCATTGAACAGGTTCAATATAAGCAGATACTACCGAAATGCATCTTATCCGCATTTCTACAAGTCAGAAAGACTATCCCAAAACTTCCCGAAAACAAGCTGAGAAGCAAATTAAAACCAGAGCATTCACTACCATCCTCATCTCATGTATTGCAAGACCATATCTTATGTGAAGGTCAGTTGGTTGATGTGTACAGTAACTGCTGTACCTTATTGTGAGCAGAAATTGCTGCTTCTTCTGCCAGGAGTTCAGGAAGTGAGACCAATCTTTGGAAATCCTGTTACATTTTGATGAATCCATAGAGGTTGAGTTGTTGAATGAAACTCCTCATGCTCTCAGTTGCAAAAGTGTGCAGATGTCCTGTCCTGCCCTGCCCAGCACTTCCTGTTTGAAGAGGTTCTTCATTGATGGCAATGCATTTTCCACCCTCACTCCACCAAATGGATGTAAACTGGTCGCTTTCCACCATTTTTTGGAACCGGGACAGATGTGAATTCATTGGCTTCACCCACACTCTCATTAGAAACAAGGGGGACTCGTTTGGTCTCATGCTCATCACTGCACGGTTGGACATCCTGCTCTTCCTTTATCGGTTGTGCGGCAGCATCCCAGGGTGCTCCTTCCTTCTGTCCTGGAGGACCAGGAGAAGTTGTGTCTGCCAACTCATTTATTGTCATGTAAATGCAAAAAGCAGCTGCAAGTATGTAGAAAGAAGGCTCTGCTAGGCATAGGAGAAGGTTGCCCAAAGCACAGGGATAGTGCTGGATAAAAAGAGGAGAGGAATTCACCCAGTTCTCATCTTTTTCAAGTGGTAGAAATATACAGAAGAAAAGAGAAGGAAGAAAACCTTTTCTGAAATATCAGAAAGAAAGAAGGAAGGAAAGCTGTTAGGCAAAGACGCGACAGGATCGGCATCAGCTTACACTTTTTCACTGTGGTAATGCAATGCAGAAGCATCATCTCCAATACAGAGAATCCTTTTCCTGACATCTCCGGCTCTAAAGCAGCAAAGGTGCCACTTCCCGGCACAAGGCAGGAGTTAGGGCCAACGTGTTTACTTCTAACACCTTTCCACCACAGACAGGGACAAGAAGGGAGTGCTTGCATGGAACGAGCTCCATTTTCAACCATTACATGGCCCTCATTGAAGAAACGACCACGAGCCATCCACATCTCAAACCAATGCTGAAGGGAACAACTTAGTTGCGAGACAATCTGCTCTTTGCCGTGATTCAGGGAACAGTCAGTTGGAAAGACTAGGTTTCAAGAATATTTCTCCAAAGCACCCATAGTCCAAGAAAATCTGTCAAATGTTCTTTTAAAATGAGAAAATGTTGCACCAACACTGACTGTTTCCTATTTTAAATAGTTTAATCATTGACACTAGACCTGTATTACCAAAATTTGGTAATTAAGACCAAGTGGTGATATTTATATCAGCTAAGTAACAGCTATAAAATCTACAACTTCTAGCAGAGATTATACATGCAATACAAGTGGAAACAGTTTATTAAACAGCTGAACAACTGGGAGAGTGGGGGCGAGCATGTGTGTGTTGCTCAAGAGGAATCAGAATTTAAGGAGAGGGAGAAAACACAGAGGTAGCATCAAATTACTCCTGGATAACAACTTCCCTGATGTCTATGGAATTTTCCACATACTGGAGCCAGGAACACAAGCAGAATTTGTAAAACACTGAGGCATCCTGCTGTTGCTACTTGGCCAGTGGCAATGGCGTCTCTAAAGAAAAGCAGTCCCAAGGGCTAAGACACAGTCAGAAGACTAAACAGAGAGGTACTACAGATGTCAAGCAGAAAGAGGAGTGCCTACCTGACACCACTTCAGTACTGCCAATAATGTCAAAATACTATCAGCTCCCACTTAACACCTTTATTTTACTGCCTGGCCTCCAAATAAGGTCTTTCTTCCATATATAAGTAATATAAATACGTTCTGATATAACCACAATATAAGTCCTTTTATAAGTCCTTTCTAAACTCCAATTTGCACACCTACCTGGTGCCTACCCCAAACTTCTCTGAGGTTTTTGACCCCAGACTCCAACCCATCAGTTCTGACTGAACCTCAGCCTCATTTCTTCCCCAAGTACTCTTCACTCTGCTCTCCCAGGTCACGGCAGGCCTTAGCAGAGCCCCCAGTTCCCTGCCTACACTAAATGTAAAAGAAAAGAGCAGAGAAATTGTGTTTGATACTTGCCAGCTACATGGACTCCCTAGACTGCTCGGTTCTTTCTGCTTTGTTCTCCAGATGAGAGCACAGCATGGGGGAGGAGGGAGGAGTTCAGCATATCTCTCTGGCAGACTTAATTGGATGCTTCTGTCTCTGAAAGTGAGCAAGGAAG
Organism: Dromas ardeola; assembly: GCA_013398915.1. Taxonomy (NCBI): domain Eukaryota; kingdom Metazoa; phylum Chordata; class Aves; order Charadriiformes; family Dromadidae; genus Dromas; species Dromas ardeola. The sequence goes on from VYZM01006855.1 coordinate 301,926, forward strand.
AAAGCAGAAGGCACCTTTTTTTTTCTGTTTTTAAACTAGACAGGATCCAAAAATGGAGAGAGACAAGCTGAAGGTCCCAGTTCCGATCAAAATTCCAAACACTTAAGAAAATTCAAAACACTAAGAAGCTACCTACCTTAACCAGATATTCAGGAAGCATGGGTCAGATTTAGGTCTTCTCAGGAGCAGCAATCATGCTCCTGGCAGGATGCAAAAACATAGCCAGAAGCAATACTTCATGAAGGACTTTCTACACACATCTGCTTTCATCCAGAGAGCAGTGCAGTTCAGTGGCCCCACTGCCTCTGTGAGAAAAGGATAAGAAAAGAAATATCACCAACATTGAAGACGACAAAAAAAAAAAAAAACAAACCAAAAACACTTAACAGTGTAAAACTAAGATAGCTGGTGAGGAATTTTGTAGAAGCACTGTCCTGAAAACTGAGTGAGACAGCTTCTTCCACCATGTGGTGGAAAGCAGCAATCCAGCATCTTCAACAGCACACATACGGTGGTTGCTGCAGATAGGACTTTTCGAATAGTAAGGTACCGCTAGGTCAGGTGTGGCATTAAAAAAAAAAAAAGGGGGGGAAGCAGGGGGGTGAAGGGGAAAGGATGAAGGATGGTGGAGTTGCATCATATCAAATATTGCTATCTCGCTGAGTTTGTGAAGACGATACATACATCGCATCTAAAAGATGTGGGGAGGGAATGACTGAGGAAAGAGGAAATCTAAAAAGGACAAAGAACAAAAGGGTTAATTTTTTTTACAAAAACTGAGCTTGCTAATGCCTATGTAGAAAACAAAGTCTTTTTTTAATGACAGAAACAATGAAGTCCAATAAATCAATGGAAGGGCAACTGGTACAGAGTTTACAGAATTTAAATTAAAGAACAAAACGTAAAGGAAATTACTCAACTTTCCCTGCAAAATGTTCACCATTTAATGCCATGTTATGTACAAAATACGCCATTGAAACTTTTCTAAGCCATCTTTGATTCAACATCTATATCCTATAGCTTTGCATTTGTGGAGATCTTTAAGAACTTTATTTTGCAATTTCTAAAATACTAGTTTCTAGTGTTTCAATTAAACATGAGCCATGTAACAGAACTAATCCCACTTTTCTAAAACAGTGCACATCAATATGCTGTATACATCATTCATTTCAGTCAATGAGAAAGTTGGGCAGCTGAAATGTGAAGTAAACATTCATTTGAGATAAAACTGGAATTGGTAGAGTTACATTTCAGTCACAATGCTGCACTTCTGTACTGTGATCTTTTGCTAAAAAAATACCAGTACTCCGACCATTTTCAAAAGTATGTGCTTCATTTCACTTTTAAATTTACTGGTGTTTACTCTTGTGATTCAGAAATAAAGAACATGGAATTACACAGGAACGCTCAGAATAAATTTGAGATAATTTATTGGTAGAAACATGTAGAGGAATACAATCAGCAGCTTCTAAGAATGGTAAGCCCCTCCATATTTCAGGTCTAACTCATGGGCAGAGGCATATTAAGGATCTGAAATTTGAGTTACAACTTCAGTGTGTTAATCTAGGATGCAATTCTCAACACCATTCCAAATTAAGTATGACATCTTTTTTTTTTACCTCCTAAAATACAAATGCTACAGAATCACTTAAGTGATTATGATGTTCAATATGCTCTGCAGTTGCGCTCCTAAAGACTTAATCACTGCGTGCACATATACAAATTGTTTTGAGACTAAAAACCCTGGAGCTAAATGCTGTACATTCCAATACTTCTTGACAAATAAAATACAGACAACCTACAGTAGAAGTCTGACATTTGGGTAGCCAGTAAAATTCATTCCTTTACTGAAACTAGAAACAGAAAGATTGCTTTTTCTAGCTGAATGGCTCTCTTGTCATTGTATGAGTAGTATAAGTACTTCTTGAAAAGTAAGAATTTGTTCAGGAAGGAATGAAACTACAACATATTAATGACAAAAATGAAAACAGCAAAAGGATTTCACATTATGTTATGAACATTTCAATTTTTTAATCTGTCCTGCTAACAGACAAGTGTGCAAATGGGGGCGCAGAGGGATGAGTGTTTAGGTTTGATTAAAAGACCATTCAGAATAAACTGAACTTTAAAAATGTCTGGGAAACAGCATGAATTTTAAAAATAGATATATGACTATTTTAGTCACAAAATTCATTTTGTCGTGCTACCTGAAGAACCAACAACGTAGCATCTGTTGCAGATGAATTCGTTTAAAAAAGCTGTAAATTAGGCTGGTGAGAAATAATCTCTGACCCTAATACAGAAGGCTGCAAGGAGCTATTTCAGGTAGGACAGAATAGAATTACATTTGGTTTACATGAAAGAGATCTCATATGACAGCTAATGAAAATGAAAGCAGAAGTGTAACCATGGATGTTTACTTCCTGTCTATATTGAAATATACAAAATGGATTAATAACTATTCTATTTAGCTTTTGAAACTGCAATTTTACTACTGCTGTGATCTCTTTTCAAAACCTAAGTGGAATGCAAAACATAATAGTGCTTTTCTGATCAAGTTGCATTTCAATTACACATGCATAATGGTTCTATGATGCACGTTAGACCCATTCACAGATGACAGAGGAATGGAACAAATTCTGCTTAAATTACAAATTGCAGGCAATTGTTTCTGCATGTTATGAATTCCCCTTAAAAATAGCCCTTCTCTCTATTAAAAATTGAGAAGAGGGGGACACCTATCCAGCTAAACAAGAGTAGATTCAAGAAACCAAGGAAGGTGGAAAAAAAAAAAAAAGGAAAAAAAGGCAGAAGGAACCAATCCATTACACTGTTACACTAAGTAGGTAAGTAGTGTTCCCATCAAGAAGAGATCCATGCTAGAACAACTGGGACTGGAGTTAAAAGTAACCAAGTCCTGGGTGATATCCTGATACAGGACAAATCTATTAGCTCTGCAGACTTAGGAGCAATGTTAAGGGCTGCAGAACAGTGGGAAGATAAGAATCCCCCCTCACAAAAACAAAACCAAAAGATCTTGCTGATGAAAGAGCTAGTGCAAAGATAATTGTAAAACATGATAGATCCTTACACTTTCAGTAACACCCTTCTGCTGAAATAACATCCTGTCAAGCATTCAAGTCTTGCACAGGAATGAAGTAATTTTCACTGTGGCACCAAGACTAGGTCTAGTGTTTCCAGCCAGTGAACTCATGAAATTGACGGAGTGAGTTCCTGAACACTAGGAAGACCTAGACTTGAAGAGAAAATTTACACCAATATTTCTGTTGCTTTGAGTTATTTATCAAGGAACAGGAAAAAAAGAAAAAACAAACCATGAACTATTTTTAACTATCCATTCTCTGTGGGTATATACTTGCTTGCTTACATACATAGATAGCATCGCAAGACTCTCCTTGTATGAAAGCGCAAACTATCAGAGCCTGGAAATGGATGAAACGTTAAGCCTTTCCACACCTCCTGAGGGAGCGGCCACAACAGGAGTGGACCAGATGGCAGCCCAGCAGAAGCAGCAGCTGCTCCAGGAAGGGCAGGGAATCCAGGCTGCCACCCTCCAGCAGAGCACAGATCAGAACAGACCTGCGGCAGACTTCTCCATGGCCACCCCAGCTACCCAGACTGCTAGGTACTGCTTCCCTCAGAAATCCAGCACGGAAACCTGGACCTGAGAGCCTCTTCTCTGGAAAAGATCCAGGCTGAAGACTTCAACAAGCCCTGCTAATGTAAAAAAATATTTGAGGCTATTCTCTGGGAATAAAGTCTAGCAAGAAGGCTCCTGGTAACATGTTCCCTGCACACCCTTGTAGCAGGGCACATCAGACATCGCAATCCCTTGGTTCAAACCTGATGCCTGGGCAGGAGTAAAACTCTTGGCTGCGTCAGTATGGACAGCAATTAAACCCAACGGATCTGAAAGGTGTCCAAGCCTGTATCATGTAAAAGATGTAGAACAAGCTACTGCTAGCAGCCATATCCTTTCATTTTTCCTCACAGGACAGCTGGGAATCTCAGTTGGCTGGAACTGCCCACAGGGCCTGCCAGATGAGCCAGTTTCAGGGGATGGGCTCTGCTCCTTATTTTTGCTTCATTTGGATAAACAAGCTGCTAGGGAGGTCAAGATTATGCTCCCAGTGACTTCGTAATGGAGAGTCCAGGCATTATTTTAAAGGCTGTTTATATAGGTGCTACAAGGGGAATTAAGTCAGGAAAAACGCAAAACAAGACAGGATTTTTTCCAGATAGATATACTGCAAATCCAAGCATATGATCACACTCAGATAAAGCTGTCTGACAGGACTTTTTTCCTAATGTACGCTTGAATAAATTCATGTACACATCAAAATGGACTGAAGGTGTTTTCTTTAGAGGAATATTTTAGTAAACTGCACTTTGAAAGAAACACAATACACCAATTACTGTGGAAATTCTTGCCAAAACATTTTAGCATTACTTGTGAAAGGCCTGGCAATAAGAAGAAACAATGAACTCATACCAATTTATAATGTTTGACTTACACTGCAGAATTCCTTGGCTATCAGAGCATTGCTGTATGACTGCATAAAATTAGACACCGCAAAGACAGCAACTACAATGCACTATTCTCTTTGCATCACCTCATTTATTGCATTTCAGTGTTCAAAGTCAAACAAATGAGAGCACTAATCAAGCAAGTGACAGTGCTGATCTATCTCTTCATCTGAGTTTTGAACAGAATATGCATCCTTAATGATTTCAGGCTCTCATCTTGACTGTTACTCAAAAAGAATGTGTGAAACAGTGTATTAATTGTGATCTGTAACTGTCCATGTACACCAAGTGTCTATTTTATAATTTGTTCTTAATTAGCTTACAGAGAAAGCAAGAGTGCATTATGCAGCAAAAACTCGAATTTTTAAAAAGTTTACAGTCATTTACTAACATTATACCAAATTGATAATTAAGCCTGGAATAACAGCACAGCATTACTGAGCTGCAGTAAAGCTTTTACCACTAAACCTCATCAGAGAGTTTAGAAAACAGCCCAAATACTGTTTCGTAGATGTGCAACTAATCTTCTGTATGTAGTTCCCAATTGTGACCCATCAGACAAAACTCTGAACTAAAACTTGGGACACCTGGGCTCACCTCATGACCTTTGACAACACACTTCATGTTTATGTAGATAAATACTTGGCTTCTTCTGACAGCTAAGATTAGAAGAAAACAGGATAAACAGCAAGAAAGACCCTACGTTTTGCTTAGCTGAAACACCCCTTTTCACTTCAATATAAAATATTGCCAAACTTTAAAGTCTATTTGCATGCTGCGTCTCTGCTTCAATCTCTTGCAATTTCTACTCTCTCCACTCTTGCATGCAACTCTAATGCTCTGTCACTCAGTTTTCCTGCACCCTCTCTCATTCCATATGAAGCCTAACTTTTTCCATGCACCAAGATGGAAAGATTCCTCTCCTGGGAGTCACCCGCCGAAGTAGTCTTCTGCCTGCAGGATGCTTGCACCTTTGGTTACAGGACTTGGAAAAGTCTGTACTAAATGAGTCCCCGGACTGTAAGAGACAGAAGGATGATTATGTGGTTAAGGAAGCTCAGTGCCTTCCTGAGAGACCTGACTGATTTGATCTTCACCTCCTCAGTCCTGGAGCTCTCAGTCTTTGGCAAACTGATCACTGAACATTCTGTGTCCATCTGCTGTGACTCCAGACTTGCAGAAATGCTGATCATGCAAAAAGGCACATCTGAAGACACTGGGAAGTCTATTTTCACAATAAAAAATGAAATAATTCCAAGTACTCTGGGCATTTAAAAAAGCATACAAAATTAGAGAACGTGACAATCTCAGCTTTAAATCTCTCTGTAACATGAAGACAAATTATTTCCTCTCAGCATATTTTTTCCGCAGCATCTCTGTGATACTTGTGAAAATCTCATACTACAGTAGGAAACTTTGGTTTAGAAATTGTCTTTTCAGGAGAAAATTTAAATCATTCATTAAATAAGGCATCAGGTGAGGCATGGAGGGGGTGTTACACTGTTTGGTTGGGGTTTTTTTTCATTCTGGCCACTCAAATGAATCTATCAGTGCAGAAACTGCACTCGTGTTTGCTGAACACTTTAAGATTTACCCTTAAACACTATCTTAATGCTGAACACTGCCTTAATACATTTCTGTACTTCCTAGTTTCTGGGTACTTACTCTGCCTCTCTGTGGTCCCAAAGCTCAGCACATTTTATATCTCAGGAAAAAAAAAATATATAAAAGGGCATGGAAATAAGAAATATTTTGGAATATTAAAAACTACTGAGTTCGATTTCAAGTTCAGATTGAACTTTCACAGTAATTCACATTTTATGTGCGCCAGCTCAACCCTTGTCAATTAAAACTTGGATATTTGTCAATAAAGATTTAGAGATCAGTTCATTTACCATGTTTGCTTGAGTTACTCATTTCTAAATGACATGCCCATTCCAGCTACTTAGCACACAGCAGCATTGGAAGGACTGATTAAAGACTATGGTTTCTGTTGCTAGTGCCAACTATGACAAAAGTGCTTTTCACTTAAAAGAAGGAAGGACTGCATCTAGTGTGATGAAAACACTGTGCTGAAATAAAGCAAAATTTTTAAATCTTAAGATGACAGTATTTTCCAACAAGACAGATGCACTTGCTCTGACAAAACTGAGGCTATGAAAAGCTTGGCCTGCTAAACACAAATACTGTGAATTAAGAAAAGACGATCAGCAAAATACCTGTTTCAACTGAAAAATGTTAAATATTCCAGTAGCAAAGAACCAGAAAGAATATTCAGCTTGTTTGTAGTATTCTAAAGAAATGTTGTCTTCATGTTCAGATTAAGCACGAAAACTCATCATAGAAAGACACAGCAGGGACCAAGGAATTAACACGTAAAGGGAAACAGAATGGAATGCCGCAGGGGTGGGCATTCCTGCAATCATATGGATACAATAGCCTGAATCTGCTTGCTCACTACAGAGAATTCAGTGCTCATATTTGCACAGGATTTATTTCTGGTGAAAGAATTTTGTTTGTTTGTTTGTTAAATAACATATGGCAATGTTAGATGATTTACTCATTGGTTCAATTATACTTTTCCAGTCTTCCTCGTTTTTCATCTACCCATAAAGCATTAGTTATCCACCTTCATGCTCATGACTTAAAACTATGTTTACTATACTGGTGAAAGTTTTGGCATAACATCACTGTGAAAGTATTCATATATATTTGAGTAAAAGTCCTGGAACGAATACTGACTATGACTATACTGCGGATGCAATTGCCATGTCCTTAATTCCATGTCAAGCTAAGACCCAAGTACAATTATCTGCCCGTTCCTTCCTCTCCCCTCCAAGTTATAAGTGAAGGGAACCAAGCACCTGGACCCAAAGAAGCTGGAAGGAAGAGAAGCACCCCAAAGTTCCCCTGGGTTTCCGTCCAGACAGCCACTTTTTAATGGCGCATTTAAACAAGTAACCTAGTTAATTGAGCAATATGGAAAAAGTATCTTTTGGCAAGAGTGAATGGCATTTACAGCCAGTAGACTTTGCTACTTTGCTGGTAAAGCCAGTATAGATTAGATCTAAGTATCTCTTGCTGTAACAGTCCCTCTTGTCTTTATCCTGCAGTCTCCAGCTGATTCTCATACTTTTAATCAGATGCCAAAACACCTCTTATAAGTAGGACTGAGCAGCCTGATAGAAAAGATGTAGGTTTGTCTTGGATCTCCTTTTTGCAAAGGAAGCCTCTGGGAATTCTTGCAGCCTCAGAGGAGTTTAGTTAGCTTTTAAACACTTCATGTAAAACCAGCAAGGTGAGAGGAGAGACATTGTTCAAAACTTCTGAACAAAGGAGAAACAGACAGTCACAGGAAAAGTAAAACTGCAGTTAGAAACTGTAGCTGGAATTCAGACCCCAAGGTGGAAGTGAGATGTCCAAAGAAAATTGCTAGAGTGAATTCTTCCTTCTCTAAATACTCAATTCAGTAAACAAATAAAAATGAAACGCAACACTCTCAATCTTTTCCCCATTTGAAGTTTCTTCAAGATTTTTATGTTGGCTTTGGAGAAAAAGAGGTTCCTCCTAATCCATTTTCCTTCTTGAAACTATATATTTCTGTGTTTCCCAGACAACAAAAAGGTCTTTCTGGTAATATGAAAACCACCGGTAGCAAGCAACAAGCAAATGAATCACATTCATGTGCGTATAGTTTGGTTAAGGTTTTTGAACTCAGAAAATAATGAGACCTTAATCCAAGAGTAACAAAAACCCAATGGTTTTCCTATTTGAGAAGTGGAAGTTTCAGCCATTGATCAATAAATCCATACCATTTCCAAACTCTCCACAGAAAAATGAATCATCAAACCTTTGAGTCAGTCAAGCCTTTTAAAGACCATAGGGATTGTTTTCTCACCTGGAGTAGCACAAAAAACCTTCTTGTTGTTTCTAAAAGTTCTTCAACTACAGATCGATGAACAAACCCCTTCTAACTTACTGCCTGGCAACAGAATCTCTGGATATTCAAAAACATGGCATTGCAGGTAAATATAAACATTCAAAAAATAAGTATATAGAAATAATAAGAACAATAATTTAAAGAGTATTATGTCCTACACATTTTGAAGAAATTCTTTTTGTCAAAATAAATCTGATGCTTTCCCCTGGAGAATTAATACTCCAGGAAAGGTCAAAATGCACTATCATGTTTTAATAAATATAAATACATTTTTTCAGTCCTTTGAGGAAAAAGTTTACATATCATAAAAGTATGCTTATTTTTCTCAGTTCAAAAAAATAAAACCAACCAAACAAAAACCAATCCCAAATTCCTTTGACAGGTTATACAATGTAAGATAGATAGATATATATATATCTCCATTTTCTACTCGTACCTCAAGAGAAAGAATTAGTTATGCAGCTGAAAAAACTGACCTATAACTGTTGCCATCTGCTTATATGAATGGACAAGAAGAAAATTCAAAAGAAAAAGGAATAAAAGGAAATTTCTAATAGATTGCCAATTATACAAGAAACCAATGATTAAACACAAACAAACTTCTCGGCTGCAAGATGTATGTCCATCTCCAGCCCTACCTTTACAGTGAAGCGGAGAACCGGGGAAGTCATTCCTAGTTCCTACCCGTAAACTGTGTCCTAAAGTTCTCCTTAGCTTTCTCAGATACACGCAGATTTTCTTTTACAGAGTACAGGCTCAGGAAAATTGGTCACATCTCTCTTAATACTTGGGTTAGTATTCCACCTTCAGCATGAAGTTGTATTTATCTCCCCATAGCTGGAAGGTAAGACTAATGCTGCAATAAAAGATGTCCAGATGCAAACTGGATATTTTTGTTTGAAAAAAAAAAAAATGAAGCAGCTCATAAAGTAAATCTTATGGGGTTTTACATAGACATTGATCCTCCCTTTCCACCATATTCTCCACTTTTCATATCAGCATGTTAATAAGTGCCCTGCATTGCTCATCATTGTAATGGTCTCTTCAGATAGCTCAGAAGTTTCTTGAGATAACTAAAAAGCAAAAGGAAGCATTTTACTGAATAAACTAACAATGTCCGAGATCTCCACTTTACAGCTATCATTGTGCCACATTAAGGTTCACATCTAACGTACCAGGTTTTCTGTTCCCTTACTTCATACGGTATGATTTCTTTCTAATATTTGTAGTCAAGACAATAATTGGCGTGGAATACTATTTGAGCTGTGAGAATATTTATCTGTGCGTCCGATTTTTTTTAAATTCAACAGAATTGAGTAGTGATCAACAATAATAATATACTGGTCTCTATGGAGTAATGCGACAGCTTTCTGAAAGTAAATCAGCAGGCATGCAGAAATCACCATCAATGCCAACTAGTGTTAGCCTGGTCAGGTTTTTGTCCCATTATAAGTGGCACTCTATAAAGGATGCTGAGCTAAAGGTTTCAGCTTAATGATTGCACACATAACCTTGCAAATGTAGCACACAACATAAAACAAAATGGTAACTCCTTCAGCAAATACATTGGGGAGTGACGGTGTGCAAGATTTGAATAGCCGTGATTTTCTCAACACAGACCTTAATGTTAACTTTGTATTCCACCACTAATTTTACAGCACCAACAGTGCTATTAAATTTATGGCTAATAATTCAGCACAAACAACTAACACATCCATTTGTTATGTTAGCCAATAGCAGAACAGGCAAGTGGGCACACTTAAAACTTTACAGAATGTGAAATTGAGTTCAGAGTCTCCTGATGTCATAAAACACCTCCATGTTCATTCCCAAGGGAAAAGGGCATTGCACGTGCCAAAAGCCTTAGCCGACCTTGAGAATGCAAGATCCCAAACTAGACCCAGTGATCCCACCTACTGTTTGCTGAACAATTACAGAAGCCTACAGCTTCTCCCCGCACAACGTTGCTATGGGCTGTAAATACAAATAGCCATGACAAGTTGAAACCTGAACTTTTTCTACAAATAAGCAAAAAGCCCATAATATAAAGCTATGTAACTACCACTAATATTGGTACTAGTACCATTACTTATGCTTAATAATTAGCTTAAAGGTTTGAAATGTAATTTAGTTTTAATTGACATAAGCTTTAGTCTGGAAAAAAGCTACTGAAATAAAGAAGTTAAAGCTTTTCGTATTTTACTGTATTTATTACAGAAAGCACTTTCACCATCTCAGGGCCATTGGTGGATTTCAATGGCTAACAGAAACAGAAGTTTCTAAGGAGTCTACAGTGAAATAGTATAGGTTGTAATCACATTCATCACATTCTCCCCACAGGGACAGTAACAAAAGTTCAATATCTGCCCATAGGACTTAACAGTGATTTGGAAAATGTTTGTGAGGGTTTTTTAGAAATTAAATTTTCTTCAGTCTTCAGAACTTTCAGACTGTCTCATATAAGAACTTTCTTTTTATAAAGTTAACTACTATTGTGAACTACGAGCCAATCAAATCTACTACTACCAGCTAAAATAATCAGCAGATGCCAGAAAACACATTCATCACAGCTACTGGTTTGTATTCTGATACCTGCATGATGGTTTGATATTTATTCTTCTGATCCATCAGCTGGCACAACATGCCGCACAACAAAAAGGCTATACTCCACATGAAGACTGTTGTGGCAAACATAATTAACTGTATGGCTTCCACAAATCCATTTATTTGGCTTGAACCACTACGCATTAAGTTCAATCCAATATATAGACATACAACAGAAAGACAGCTCAAAGAAGCATCATGTTCAAGTAGGCAGCGCAATTATTCAGTATACAATCAGCTTGATATATTTATATGACCCGGTTTAGAGCTGTCTCTTCAGAAGTAGAAGTATTATGGGAAATCTGGAAGGTAGGGCAATGTTGAAATAATCTGTTTTTTAAAAATAATGCAAAAACATGCTAGAATAATGCTTCTGTGTGTTAATATAATGGGAAAGCTATGCATGTTGCCTTCATATTATGTCAGCAATATATTATTGCATAAGAGCAATTAACCATTACTGAAAGACCTTGTTTTCGCAGTATACAATGTGATGATACAATGATCCAATCTTTTCTCTGCTGAAGTCATAAAACTTTTAATCTTTTCAAACAAGTCTGGTTTTAAATTACCTAAGCATAAAAATTTCAGACATGTCTTGTCTAGCTCTTCCCATATACCCATATTCATGCAACTATTTAGAGAAAAGAAAGATGAACAAGTTTTTGTGAAACTTCAAAAGAAACATGACACCAGTCTGAAACCACATATGATGAATCTCGGACTTTTTATGAAATCTCATTACCTTTTGTGAAATTAAGAAGTTTTCAAGTTATTTAAGCACATTCTCTTCACCTAGCATTGTAGTTTATACCAGCAGGGCCAACATGTTACGCTTCTCAGAATCTGGTTTGTGGTGTCAGAGACAATGTCAGCTCCTGATTTGGCTTGCAAGAGTGGGTGTCACAGACATGATTTTGAATATACAGGAACTTAGGAGCCAAAATTCTACTGTTTTCATGATCTTCCTTGAAGCAAACAAAGATGACCAAGAAATAGGAGGTCTACAAACACCTGAGGGAACCATTTAACAGTCTCCACAGACATGTAGTAGGTGTAAGAAAAAGCAGAAGACTGGAAAATATTCAAGAGAGACTTTTAGATTAAAGTACAGGTGTTCTGGAGAAACAAGGCATTTTGCAAGACCAAGATTTAGAATCTAAGCAAAGAACACAAAAATAGGTAGTAACAGAAATTACAGGGACACAGAAATATACTGTAAAGAATCAGCAGGATTAAAAAGGGCTCTAGGAATGCTGTATGCAAACAAAATGAAAATATGGGAAATAAGGAAGCTAAATCAAGCAAATGATTTTCCTCACAAAGTACAAATTTACCTCTTTTCATCAGCTCAGAAATACTGAGGTTTCTGTAATCTCTTCCCTGTCCCACAAACTCACAGTGATTAGAAAAAGCCCAGCAAGAAAGCTGGGGGCTGGCGGCAGCTGCTCTCAACACTGAGCAGCAGGACAAACGAAGCCTGAGGCAATGGAACTACACTGACAGGAAACTAAATGGAAAGTGTTGTATTAATTACCATGAAATAGATAAGCTCAGGGAGTCAATGATGCCAGCAAGATCCTGTCACTCTCCAGTCCTAAGTAGTTAACTGTGGTTCAAAGAGCTGAGAGCATCTGCTTTGTCTCATGCCAGCTACCACTGGTAAATCTTTCTGCAGACCTTTAATAAAGGAAACACAACTAGGTTTAAAATTTTAGGTTTAAAATGAAAACCAAACGTAACATTTCAACAGCACAACTTTCAGCTGCAAAGCATTTTGAGAACCTTTCCGCTCCCCATGATAATCTTCAGAATAAAAAACTGAGCTGGGCTAAAACTCCTGTGAAAATCTGTACCATTTTTCTTAACACAAGACTATACACAAAGAGCAACGACACTACCAAAAATTATAAAGGCATTTGGTAATCTTTGGTGCTGGCTCACTCAAATTCATTGTTGGACATAGCACACAGTCTTTCTCAGTGACTTCAGGACCTGGCAAATGGACACTGCCCTCAGACTCTGCCTGACCTGGTTTTAGCTGTCCCATCGTCCCAAGATGTACAGCAATGCCACAAGACACTCAGTTGCTGACTGGCAGAGCTAGAGGCTCCTTAATAAAAGGCAAACTCTGTAAAGGAGGAAAACCAATAAATAAAACAATGAAGAAACACGTACAAAAGGAAGGGCAGAAACTTTGCAGTTGAATTCCTATTATCTGGAATTTAATAAAACATCAGTGAAATGCTGGTTAGAAAATCCATCTTAACAAAAAAACAACAACAAAAAAAAACACACCCAAAGGAATTAAACAAAAACTGTAAATGCATGAACTATTTAAAGGCTTCCATCATCAGAGTTTGCTGGTAACAGATCAGTTTGAGATAAACTGTATCTTCTGTACACTTCATGGAATAGTCTTAAATCTAGGCAACAGTTTTTGCTTTCACAAATGAATTTTTTTCAGGTACCAATGTTTTTATTGAGCTTGAAGGTTTGTCTGGTAATGCAGATATTCCGCCTTGACTACTCAAATTATTCCCAAACCTGGTTCCAATGGGAATTTAAAATTCGTAAAATAAGTCGGGTTTTCAGTGCTCAGTGGGAGCTGTGGTGCTCTCATTCCCTCAAAGCTGTTCAAATATAGCTCTTAATAGAAGCTGAGGAGGAGTACATGATCTTTTCTAAGTCCTTCACAAAGCGTTAAGCTCAAGGTGGTATGTGAGATTAAGTTAAGTACAACATTTAACATATACTAAAATGAAGATGGGAAGATGCATGCCTAAATATAAACAGACTACTTAACGCTGCATTTCAGCCCAGTGTCCCAAAGTGCAGTCCCAGGTTGCACTCTCCCTGCATATTCAATCTGTTGGCAACACAACAGTATTAAAGCAGAAACTTTTGAGCAGATTTAAAAATTACCAAAGAGGCTTCCACAGAGGAGACTGACAGGACTTGCAGGACAAACACATTGCAAAACAACTGTTGCCAAAGAAATAGCTGCTAATAAATGTAATTCATGCTGGATATGCTACCCAGATTTTTTACAGCTGTCAGAAGGAACCTTGAAGGGTTTATGGCTACTGTAAAATCTCCTTTGATGCTTATGACTACTGAAGAGGATGCTTGAGCTTTCATAAACCTTTGTGTTCTCCCCAGTTATCTGCAAGTACTTCTAAAGTTTACAATGTCCAAAGAACTGCCACCTGTCCCAACAGACATCTAAGTAAAAAATTTGTGAATGCATAAGAAATACCTTGGATTTTTATAGAACTATTTCTAAGACAAATTTTGAAAAAAAAAGTGATGCAAGTAGTTAAGTATTTGCCCTTCCGATAGCTGAAATTTCAGCCTTTAAAAAATAAATCAGCTTCAGAACTTCAGTATACTTTTATCCGTACTTACATAATTAAATTCCAGATACATGAATAGTAATTATACTTTTTAAAATTACTAACTCATTACTCTTCTGTCAGACTACAAATTGCCAGACACAGCGCTATCTCAGCAATCATCTGAATACTTTTAATGGCTTTTTTGAAGTGCATTCACCTGCCTGAAGTAACATAAAGTAATCTTTTAGCTTCAACTTTTAAAATAAACTGAAGAGAAACTCAATACACATACACATTATTGGCAGATTACTGAGCTCAGACAATGACGTCTATTCAGTTTTCCAATAACCTCATGCGGTATCTGTTTGTCTACCTATATGTGGTTTTCCATTCAAAGATTAAACATGCTTCAAATTTTCCAATGATTGCATGAAAATATACAACATTAATGCAGATACAACTGTCTTCTGACATCCAGTTTTCTGAAAACAGATGACAACTCTTACTGGCTAAGCTCATGTCTCCAGAATACTACTAAAATTTAATTTCTGGTTATGAAAAAGTTTATCCTCAAACATACTAAAGAAAAAAAAAAAGGCTTCTGTATAATTTGCATTGTTTTTATTACTTCCATCATGACAGGGAAAAAACCTTGAAGTTCTTTTTTTCCCCCCTCATAATAATGTCATCCATATTTTGTACAATTACTGTCCATTCATTTTTTTAGGACTGAACATACTTTTTTGAAAAAGTACAAAGTTCTACTTGACAAAAAATTGAAAGAAATCTAATATGGAAGCTGATAATTAAACTTCTCCTCTTTTTAAGACGCGTCCATCAATTTTTCTGCAGTAAGGAAATCAACAGCTCTCTTCCAACTCTAGTGCTTACATGACAACTTAACTCTAGCCAGCAAAATCACCTTGCTGAAATTGCTCTTCAGTAATAAAACCCCTTTGTTTCCCTGTACCTACATCAAAACAGAGACTTTTTGTTATGCAACAGATTTGATCACAGTCAGTAAATTATGATTTCGTTCAATGTCAATATGGTTTCACTCTTTCATGGGAAATCAACTACCAAAAACATAGCTAAGTAGGCAAGTAGTTAGGGAATGCTTGAAATTGACTCTTTGCAAGCATATGCACACATGACCTCAAATCATTGCTGTGAAGACAAAGGTTTCCTAAATAGCTCATTTTTCAAAAAAAGCTATTTACCTTAAGACTGAAACATGAGGTGCATGAAAACTTCTGATTTTAGAAACACCTTCATGCTTAGTGATTTCCCATTTAAAGAAAAACAATCCAAGAACAGTAACTGCTTGAAAACCTTCCAACTACAGACTTTTATCAACAATTACAGGAAAATTATGATGTTGTAAACAAACCATGATTTCTTTTTCATGACATGCAAACACTTCAAGGAGAAAGTCTCTGTCAGGATGAGCAAATTACACGAAAACAGATATACTACAAAAGAATTTATATAGGAGCCCTTCATAACAAAAAGCAAGCACTACAGCATGCAAGAACTGAGCTGCAAGATTTACTTTCAAATTATAACGTTCTTGCTATTATTCCATTCTTGGTTTCTGATCATTTAGCTTGATCTGACTAGCAAATATACTGCACTCAAATTCTTTTGCTGTACAAAGTAATTTCATTGTTACAAGAACTGTAACTTGAAATCTTAACAAACTTTCCATGGCTGGCTTTTTTTTTTTAAATTTTTACCTCAAATTCTATCTTCTCTTTAGCATCTGGGTTTATTAATTTCCAAATAACATTCATCTTCACAAAGTAACATCATACTTTTGAGTGTCATTCAATCACAGATTTTAAATTACATTTGTGGAAAGGAATTGATGACTGACTACTCAAAGTTTTCAAGTAAGTTACATTAAATATGAAATACCTTATTTACCTTCTTGGTGTGAATGTAAGATGCAAACTTGTGAAAATAACAAAACAGGCATCCTAGTTCCATCTACTGACCAAATATTCTCAAGTAAAATATATCACTCTTTTGTCTTAAAAAAAGAAATTTGTTAATATTTCACATCATTTTGAAGATAAACAAACAAAAGCTTTTCCATTAATTAACATAAATTATAATGTTTTCAGTTGCATGACTGTAGTATTTAAAGCTTTGTCTTTTTTTAGTTTCTGTCACCACAAAGCACATTAAAAAAATAAAGTATTTCAAAAGGGAAAGAAAAAATTCCACCTATGTAAAATATAGTGAACTACAATAAGTATATTAACATGGTACTGCACATGTTTTCACTGTGCTACAGCAGAATGCTTTACTGAATTACGCATTGCAGGAGACTGTAAAATAAAACCATCACAAAGGACTGCATATTGAGAAGCTGTTAATTATACTGCATATTTAAGTTTTCTATTAATTAGTTTATGCATAACATAAGATCAGGCATTCAAGACAGTTTACACATACCACGTAATTGGTAGTCAGAGCTAAGGATTTAGGGCGTAATCCAAATTGACGCTTTACTGGATAGCAACATGGGTATCTGTCTCTTATTTGTCATTTAAGTCCAAAAAAAAGATTTATGATGACAGAAAAGTGTTGCCCGAAATGATTACAGACAGAAAATGAACAGGTTTGTCCTCATCACTGACAGCATCATCAAAACCTGGGGGCTGGGTGAAGCACGGAGAACCATGTCCAATGCTGGCAGCAACCTTTTCCTGCACCCCTTCGCTCTTCATGTGGGTGACGGAGGAGACAGCGGAGTAGACAGCAACTCCTCGCTAGGGAAACGGTGGGGCAAAGCCTCCCTGGGACACAGAACTTTCCGTGTCACTTCCACACCACGATAACGCATGGGCAGCGCTGATTTGCTGAAAATATGGGGAACACAGGGGACACGAGAGGTAAGAGAAGTTTAACAGAGTTGCTGCTCGATCTTTTCCTCTGGTGGTAGAGAAATTGCTTCGTCCTTGGTTAGGATCTTAACGCCAAGGCTATCCTTCAGTACTGGTTACTGAGAAGTAGGACTCACAACTTGCAACCCCTGCAGCAGGAATTCCTTAATTATTCATACAGAACGAGAGTGTTCTGTGCCCTCACACTAAGGGGCACAGACTTCAAATTCCCTCAGGCAGAGAAAGGATTACAATTCAGGCAACTAGATTATTTTCCACTGAAAAGCGGAACACTTTTTTATATTTAATTTCAGCAAGGAAAAGTATTTCAATTCAGTTAAATTCAGTTATATCCAATATAAACCCAAATAGCACTTAGGTCAAAAACTTGGAAAATTATGCAATATAATAAAAAAGATCTGGCATTTATATAAATGAGACATGATTATTCCCATTATATCAAACAGTACTCTCCCAAATACTATATTACCTGGACAAGATAATGTAATATGTGAGTTCTCCTTCTCAGCTTTTGTAAAACTTGCAGTGTCATCCACATATTTTAGAAATTAAAAGAACACAGCCCGAGCAGAACTATCTATATACAGCTTTATATGGCATGTTGCATAGAGATCTGTGCAATATTTATCAAAGCTCATTTACTTACAGAAAATACAGTTCCACGGTCAAAGCTATTTGCGAACTGGGTCACAATTCAGTGAATAGCTTTAACCAAAAAAAAAAA
>VYZM01006855.1:320049-339266 GCA_013398915.1 Dromas ardeola
AGAAGTCAATGCTTTCCTTCAACATTTTCCTTCAAAAAGTTAAAATCCCAAAACATTTTGTTTGCAGGCAAGCTAAGTATTGTGTGCTATTCTCAGAGTATCTACACTTTGTTCATTTTGCTATATAAAACCATTTTCAGTCTGCCATTTTCATGGCCTTTATCATATTTGGTGATCAAAGATTTAGATTTCATTGCATCAATATAATTTCTCCCTATGACTATGAACAAAACAGGAATATATAGGAAGAGTCAAAAAATACACAGGAAGAAGCAAAATTTAAGCACTTAACATATATCATGAACAATGTTGCCTTTCACAGACTTGCTACCATTGTCATAATTAAAGAAATTAATTATTAAATATTAAATAAATAATCAAGAAAATAGTTGAAATCCACATAAGACAAGCACCAGGTCAAATATCAGATTTACCAGGAATTGACAGAAGAAGCAAAGGCTGTGAAGATGCCAGAAGTCAGACGCTGTTTTTGCGGAGGTGCCGTGTTACAGTAAGCATTTGTATCTCCATTGCTTAACCTTCATTAAGATGACAGAACAGCAACATGAAGACTCTTACGTTACTATCCAGCAAGTTCTGAGTATATAAAGCAGTGGCAGAAAACACCAAGCCTATGCATTGAATAGGAAAAAGAGAATGCAGTTTATTGCAAAAGCGGAAAAAGCACATCTTCTCTAAAATATAAAACAAATAATAGTACAAGGGTTTGTTGTGATAATTGCATTGAAATAATGGCTTCAGAGTCAAGTATATTAGCAGACAAATTTTATTTTGCAACATTAAACAGTCAAATTATCGTCAGTGTTTCAAGCACAAAAGCCTCAACCTATCTGGTCATCATGACAAAAACAGTACGAAATGTACCCAAAAGTGTGAAAATGTGGGCGCGCACGCACGCACACACAAAGAAAGCACTAAACGAAACAGTTTTGGAATTTAAATCTTTTGCAGAACAAGGTTTAGATAAGAAAAACATATCCTTCCCCCTGCCCCGAGAGAATAATAACACTCTAAATGGCTGAAACTAATGAAAAGCTTAAAATCTTACTCAAAGCAAACACAAGGCTATGCCTTATCATTAGCTCTTGTTACACCTGAGAAACCAATGGCTTTGTAAAAACAATGCTGAAACACCAAGTCTCAATAAACAGAATAAACCTCCAAATCCTCATTAACCAACTGGTGCAGACAGAGGTCAGTCTGGCCAGGAGCTCCCAGGACAGATGAAAGCCCAGGGCCAGGAGGGAAGCAGACAAGGCAGGTGCAGGCTGATAACAAACAGGTATCAGGATTGAGCACCAGAACCTACATCAGACAACACCAGGAGCCAGGTCACGAGGAGCAGACAATCAAAACGTGGGAGCCCCCATGGAGTGTGTCCACAGTCCAGTGCAATGAGCATCAAGAAGCAGAAACCTCTTACCTACAGAATGGATGAAATAAAACTACCCATCAGGCCCACAGCTCCATTTGCAGCTAGTCATGCTTGGGCCTTCAGATGCAGGACAGGATGGGAAATAGCTGATACTCCCGCGACAGCCGAGTCCCTGCCCCTGCCAGCGTTAGTTGGTTAGTGAGAAATCTGAAGTTTCCTTCAACCATTTGGAGACATGATTTGAAGCCATTATAAAAGATGATGCGTATTCTGTCTGCCCAGGAAAGTTCACTGACCAAATCATGACTTTTCACTGAAAATAGCCAAAGTGGACACTGAGGGCCTCTGTGCTTACTATGGCTGGCAAACAGCAGTACCCAACTTAATTATGCCAACAAAGTCTCTTCACATATGGCTACAGGTAAAGATTAAAGAGTACAACAGGCTTCAGTCACAATTCAGTCTTCCAATCGTTACTGAAACAGAAGTTATACCAGATAAAATAATTTAAGTATGGGCATGTACCTAGGGAATTCTGTGATAGAAGTGTTACATCTGCCTTGTATTCAATTTCTTTCAATCTCTCAGTCCCCTATTTAAGGAGAAAGAATTGCATACAACAAGAAAATTATTATTTGGCTACCTTATCATTAACAATTTGCCTAAGAAGTGAGATTCAACTACATCTAGAAAGGTTTAGAAGCAACAAACTGAACATGCTGCGTAAGGATTATGGTGTAAAACATACGTTATATTAGAAATACTGTGACACGCAATACTGACCAGTAAAAGGCTAAAAGGACTGCTTTGCTGCTGTTTAATTGAATATCAATAAAAAGATAGTCTCCTAGGTACAAGTTTAACTATTGATTTAAAAGTCTGCATCTCAATTATTGTTTCAATTTGCTTTCCAAGAGGTTCAAATGTTACTGAGTGACCTCTGCACATACCAAATAAATGCTGCAACCCACTGAAAGAGGTTATTTATTTCCTGTATTTTTATATTATCCATACTGAATGAATACTAATAAAGGAGAATGTGTAAGTAATGTCAGGAACCTGATAAGCAGAATAATCAAAATGAGGCTTCTAAATTATCTAAATGCATGTAAAAAGTAGACATAGAATACTGACCAGGGTAAAACTAATTCAGGTTTTGTTTTTGTTACAGTTTCATTAAATTCCCTCAGAGTAATTTAAGGAATTCAGAGTAACTCAGTAGTATTCAGCATAACTGCATATGATCATCTAAATCGCCACCTGCAGAAGCTGTCTGCAATCCTGGTGTTGAGATCAGCTTCGTCTTCTTTAGGCGAAAGGACAAAGAACTGTTCAATAAGCTAAGAGCCAGCAAATATAAAAGCGTAGTAGGTCCAGACCAATTACACTTCAGAGTGATTTATCACTAGGAAAGGCTAATTAATATCTGTACTTCCTCCATCTAGATTTATTTTAGGATATAGAAAGTTAATTCTACTTTGTAAGTCACAAAAACACAACCAATAGTGTCTTGCCAACAGTTAAGAAAAAAAAGCTCTGAGCTTCTCACTGTAATGTGCCACTGCCAGCCACCTCTGCAGCACGTACTTCAGAGAAGGCTGCACCTTCTTGTCGCGTCTAGCAGTATTTCCGTCCTTGTAAATTGGTCTCATGTTTGGCATTTGGCCTGCTGGCAGGCACTTACCCAGTTTATTTCAGAAAATACCAGGAAACAGTGATTAAAAGAACCTGATCCTTCCAGAAGAGGCTCATGTGAAAACTCCCCTGGGTCAGCATCCAGGTTCTCCTCGCTTGCCGGACACATGCTGAACTGTGGCTTTCAGCTGCTCTAGCTGTGGCTCTGCCCATGCACAGGCACAACTCTGACCTCTGGCAAAGGGACAAACACCACCTTGTTTTGCAGATGGTTCCCTAATCCTCATATTCAGGAGAGCAAGACTGTTTACAAAAGAACAGCATTAACATGAAGACCATTCACTAAAGCTTGTCTATTCAACATCTTGTTCTTCTCTGCTCGTTTTTGATGGACATCTGGTCTAGCAATATTCAGGATAGCCATCACCTGATTTTTCAGTCTCTGCTTTTCCCCCCACCTTTAATTGAGGTAATCAGCAACTGCAGCCTAGGGCGTATTTTAAAGACTCATTTCAGTCAGGCATTAAGACAGGTCTTTATAAAATTTGTTTGCAAGAATATACCATCTACTTCACTGATTTTTCAGTCTGGCACCTTGAAAAAGATTTGCCAAAAGGGGCTTTTCTACCCAGGAATAAGGCTGCTTTACAATACACTTTAACCTATGTGGTGAAGGCACTGACTTAAATCCTCCTATTGGTATCTTTTAAAGGAAGGAATTGTATCTAATGTTGAAACAAAAACTTTACCAATTTAGTGAGAACTCCATAAACGTAGCACCTAGGAAGGAAAAAAGGCAGGGGGAGGCAGCAAATGGCAAATACAGCACTGCTGAGATATAGGTAAAAGTCTGACCTCCATCCCGAGACCAACTAACAGAATTTGACCCAGAAATTGAAAGGCAACTGAAAGCAGCAAAAACAGTTTAAAAGAAGCAGAACAAGAACTGGAGTCTTTGCAGGTCCTGAAACTTACAGGTCCCCTATAATTGTAGCACACCAATCAATTGTAAATGGATCGTTCATGGAACAAGCCACGATTTTGAAACACTTTATTTTAAAATGAGATGGTATCAAGTTATTCTTAAAGAACAGGTGCATTAATGACATAGTTTCTGAAATCTCAGTGCCTTCAATGTTATGAAATATTAAGAGCTGAAATCTGTTTCTGAAATCCTTGGTGCCTATTGGTACCATGTACCAATAACATGCTTAGCTCACAACACAGAAGAAAATACATTTTTATTGAGACTGGCTAGCATATGGTATAAATTCAAAGTGCTCTGTGCGGTAAACAAATTTGAAAAATAAGGATTGTAATTTATTCCAGCAGATTATCCATCTAAACATCTTGAAAATTAGCATTTGCAGTACAGATATTTGATCCTTGAAAATTATAGTTCTGTTGTACAATTGCTCAAGAAAAAAAAAAAAACAAACAAACCAGTTTGCTTTATGGCAAAACTACACTACAGATAGGCAGAGCTTTTTACCAGTTTCCTACATTATTTTCACCCTTAACGAACAGGTCTTACTTTTCTTTCTAATACAAACTGCAGGACAAATGTTTTTTCAAAGAGTTTCTATCAGCATAATCTGTTAAATATTAAAGCAGTCTATGGGAACAGATATTTCCTAAAGCATATGGATATAACAGATGGTGTAACAACTCTGTAATAAAGAAAACAATTTAAATCAAAAGATAGACATTTCCTCTCTATCACTTTTCAACAGCCATTTTGAAAGCAAGTAGTATATAGGCTTCTTGCTCCTCAGAAGCAGATTTAATCTTTTTCAATTCAGTTGGCCTTTTTGCATTGTTCATTCCCTTCTTGTCCCTAGCTGAAAAAGTGTATTGATTTTTACCTGATCTTATGGCTCTTGCTGTACCATCAGTGTGGCGCGACAGAAGTAGCATTGCTATGGCTGGATAACGCTACCTAATTGGTAGCGAGTACCATTCTCCCTAGCACCTTTTCCTATTGTATGTAATTCTAGTGGTACGAGTAACATGTGTGAACATACTGAATCAAAGTACTACTCTGCATGAGGCCATGCAGAGGAAACTCTTTCAGTCTCAGGGCTGGGGAATTTTTCAACTAGGGGGAACACAACCCCAGACAAGTAATTCATTTTGCTGTGTAGAAAACTGTCTCAAGCAGCCTTTTCTGTATACTCATTCTGAATTGCCTTTTTTTTTTTTTTGGCAAGACTAGAATGATTTTGCGGTAAGAAGCAGAAACCAGCAATGCTGTTTACAGCTTTGTTCCTGGGCTAACAAACTTTGACTGTATTTACTAAACTGGTAGATATGCAATTTGATTGCCATGGCGGAATTAGTGTACTTGTTCATATGTTGCTTAATACGCATTTTCCTGCACATGGTAGAGAAAGTATTTTGTCTTGGGTTTGTTCATATTCAGATTTGGTGTCAAGTTGTTGCCTCTTATTTCAGAAAAAATAGTCAAAGCAAATAATCTAGGAAGATTCCACAGGTCATTTCAGCAGCCTGTTTTCCAAGCAGAAGAATACAACATGCATCAGTGCTTGTTTTCAGCTGGTTAAGCTGATTGCTATCAAACAGCTTCTGAACCAGAAGATCAAGACAGTAACTGTACTTAAAAATGATGGTTATGTCAGGGCAAAATGAGTTTGGGTTTGTCAGGACAGAAAGTTATAACAGCAAGAGCTGTTGACGAGTCACACCAACAGAAAACTTCTTCATTCAATTTTACATGCTATTTTCATGCAGGATAAAGTTATTAGGGCCTAAGGAAAATAGTTCTTCTCTCAGTTCATCTCATTCGTACCCATGAACACTTACAAATACAGAAGTAAAAGTGAGAAATGAGAACATGTAGGCTTACTAATATAGGACATGACAGATCAATCTGATGACTTCATAAAGAGAAAAATCAAGTTTCATTTATGTTTAGTGAATTCTCCTCAGGGAATTAAGACACAAACTACGCAAAAAGGAAAAAAAAATTATAAGGCAAGTAAAACAATAAGATATGAAAGCCACGATACCTACGCTGGATTGTAGCCAATTTATGTTTAATACTCTCATTAACCACAGATTTAAGTTGTCCAAGGATTTGAACTTCTCTGTCATAAAAAATGGTAATCATCAAAACAGAGAAGAACCAGACTGACTCTCACACAAAAATAGACCAAGATGTAGTACACTATGGAAAGCCATATACTTCAATACAAATTATAAGCTTTACTCCAAGGTAGCATGTATAAACAGTGACAGAAGGATCCAAATGCAGTTCAAAGCAGTAACCCTGAGACATCAAATGTAGTTAACAGCTAATAAAAAGGCAAGACAAAACCAAGGTCATGAACCTGACAGACACAGCCACGGTAGGTGCTATGTCTTGCAGTCGTAAGTGGAAAGAAGGCACTAAATGGCATGTGTGAGCATCTGACCTTTATATCTCTGGCTCCACAGTTGTGAAAGTGCACAGGTACCACCACTCTCAGAAGCAGCCAATTAAAAAATACATTCTTCCAGCTGTAGACAGACATGTAGTTGCAGACTTAATCATTTTTATCACAGCATTGCCACCAATTACATCTGTGGTCTTGAACAAATTCTCTCTTTGCTTGAGATTTTGCCGTTGTAAAGGATGAAGATAATAACAGCCAACCCTACAAAAGTGTTGCTAGATTTACTATTCAGTAGCAGTTTGAAAATAAATACTGCTGTATAAACATGGCATTTTACTGCAGAGCTGAATGCAAACTAATAACTAGCATTCCAACTGCTATCTTCTACATCTGCTTTTGGGGTTTTTTAAACACATGCAAACAAATTCCCTCAAAGTTAGTAAGAACAACACGTGTTTACTGAAGCAAGAACAGACTTGTGTCTTTCTGCAACCAAGAAATCTCCACTGAGTAACATTCAGCTTAGTCTATTGCCAGAGTATTCATATCAGAGGATTATTGCTATATTTTCATTATATCAATATATTTTTTACTGACATATAAAAGAAATTATGCTACTATAAGAAACAAAACTTGATTTTCGACATTTTCCAAAAAAAGGCAGTCTGAGAGTCCTGCTACTCCAAGCCTCTATACCAGACTCGGTATCAACCCCTTTGAACTTTTTCCTGGAAAGTGCTTAGACTACCTAATTTTCATGCAGTAGACAAATAATCCTGAAAAGAGTGCTGCTTGATCAGCGTTTTTATTAGAATAAGCGAACAGCCTAATACAGACTTCATGTCCAGGGGGCTTACAAAAAGTGCTAACTTCTTCTAAGAAACTTAAACCATTCGTTAAGTCAGTCTGGATCTGACCTACATTATACTGAACGCGCTCTGGTAGATAAAACCCAGTTGCTGAAGCCAGCAACGTTTTTCATATTAGAAGCTGCTTCATAATCTTTAACTTCTAAGGGTGATAAATGTAGTTTCCATTTTAAATCTGTAATGCTGTCACTCTGAAGTTATTTTGTTGTGAAAGAGGAAAGGGTAAATAAAGAAATTATCTGAAAGTACTATAGAAACACACTTCAAGATGCTCACTAGTTGCATTAGCTCAGCCAATCATATTCTTGCACCAACATACTCTTTATCAGAACAGTAAGAGTACTTAACAACCAAATGAAACCAGAAGCCAGCTTCTGATGATAGTGTTAGAAAACAAATTTATTTTAAAATACCACACAACAGTGCTGCTTTGCTAGTCGTCTTTCATTCCCTGGCTTTGCTTGAGACTGACAACTGAAATTAGAAGTACCTGAATAGCCTGAGACCCTACCATCCCTGTCACCAAGTAACATTGGTATTTTCATGTCATGACCATTACTTGTTCTATTCCTGCTCAAAATCTTTTTAGAATTGCTTCAGTGCAAGATCCGTGTTTACAAATAATCTTAATTGATATTGATCATACCCACAAAGCTTATTGATGCATTGAGCATAAAGGTAGTCAAGAGTATAAGTTTGGCTTGTACACATGTGCTGAAAAAAAGGAAGCAGGAATAAAATATACGTGAACACAGATTATGAAGGTTCTTGTAGACAATTTAGAGAATGGTACATTTGAACACAAAAATTATTTTGTTTTGTGTGTACAATCCAAAAAGCTTGAAAAAACAATGGGAAAGACAGAAAAATAAGTATACTTTCAAGAAGAGCTACATAATATTAAGAAAAAAAAAACACAGCATCAAACCTTAGGGGGCTAGAGTGATAGTGACAGAGAAGACCCCTCAGGTTTTGGCTATGACCCACAGCACTCCCATTTTTCTCTTCCAGAACTTACAGTGATCCTCAAGTTTTTATTGTTCATTTTGTGTGCTCTCCTCACATTCCCATTTTCAATCAAGAATCAAGAGAACTTATGCAAGAGCTAAACACATTTCTGCTCATCTAAACCAGAGTTCTGGCATGGACAGCTGCAGACATTACAGCATTAAGGAGTCCATAGGCTATTTAGACAGGTTTCGGCGGCAGCTGATCAGGTGCTTTTAAAATACAAATTTCATGTTTAAGCAGTTCCAAAAAAACAAACAAAAAAAAAAAGAGCCTTAAACCAGATCTACCATAGATTAACTAGCTAGAATTATTAGAATGCAATGGGAACGTGCAAAACCATGCAGCTGCTCTCAAATAGTGAAATATGAAGTAAACCCATATTTTTAGTTCAGGGATTCTCAAATGTTCATTTCAGACACATTAAAATTTTCCAATAGAAGGACACAACAAATATAGCAATGTATTGCAGTAATAGCAATAGAGTAGCAAATATAAACCTACTGATAGCAGATCTACTTTTTAAAATACTTCTTGTGGATTCCTCAGAAGGCATCCACAAACCTCAGGTTGAACGCCATTAATTTACTGTTTCTGACCTCGCAAAGACTTCTGCTCACCTCAAAACTTTATGCCACAAGTTTTATATGGGTCTTCAAAAACCTACTTTATTTTTAAAAACCACAACATATGCAGTAAGCTGAAAAATATCCCCACACATTTACTGGTAAGCAGGTTTTACTTAATTTTTTACCAATGCTAGCAATCCACTGGATTGTGTTACAGTGATTTTTCAAGGACTACACAGCAATTCGCAGGAAAAACATCAGTCCGACATTTCAACCAAAGCCTCCAAAAGAAACCCCAACATTATACTAAGAAAAAGAAATCAGCAAAAGTCCCACCTGAACAAATAACTCAAATCCAAAGAACTACTGAACGGATAAAAGGCATGTATTCATTTACCAAGTGGTGAAACATAATAAAAATGTTAAATTAAGTACTTAAAACTACTGAATAGTCAGAATTGTTGTAGACCAAGGCTATTTTTTCAGTCTAAATACCATACGGGTGGATGTGTTTTTCTTTCATTTACTGGAAACAAAAGTCATGCTATGTCAGCATACGGGCTGCTAAAAAAATCAAGGAGGTTAGTTACATACGTGTTAAAATGTTAGAGAGCAAGAGGACATTCCTTAACATATTTAGTCTTCCTGCAAAGTTGCTGGGGAAAAAAAAAAGGCAACTAGTTTACAGGAAAAAAAAATTTAAAGGAAGTGAGAAGATCTGATGAATTTATGAAGTCAAATAGTCAAATTGTAAAAAGACAATATGAAAACTAAAAGCAAGCACTGACATAAGAGGGAGAATTCACAAAAAGAACGACAACTATCCATGTGTAAGTCTCCTTCAGTAAAGCATACAAGGATGAATAGAAAGATTATCATACAAAGAAAAATACTGAAAATATTAATTCTATGACTATCTCTCTCAAGGGTGACTTTTAAGTTAAACATAGATGTCACACTGTCTTATCAAGAACTCAAGAAGTCTTCTACAAGAAACATGTTCCTTCTGAAAAACAATTTGGGGCTAAATTGTAAAACTAGAGAACTGCAAACTTGGCAAATGTAAAAAACACAAAAAACCACCTCACTCAAAGCAGAACTTACTGTCATTAAATCTAATGCTAGGCTGCCCTCTTCAATCATGAATTTGAAGGATTCATGTCCTTTATTGAATAAATGCTTCAGTACTTGTAAACCATCATGAAAAGTGAAAACTACAGAAGTCTGAGGTCTATCAAGAATTAGTGTTCATTCAAGTGTAATGGCATCAGACATGACAGCTCACCACAGCCCAACCTTCGTATAGATGCTCGTATCCAAAGAGAACTATGCACAGCTGATGTGCAAGTCTGTCACACTGCTTTTGAAATAGTTCAAACTGCCATACTCGGGACATAAGATTCCCTTCCTCCTTTCCTCTCATAGCTCAAAATATAAAAGATAAACAAAATACTACCTCTGCTTTCTTCTTATTTACTTGCTCTTAGAATGGTATTAAGGTGCTAATAATTTTTAAAGAACACACACATGAGAAAAGCAAAACTCAAGTCATTCTTAAAAAATTTATGCAGAATTCAGGAGATCTCTGTCGCCTGCTAAGCTGTGTCCTTCATTAAAGGTGAAAAACTTTTCCAAAGCCTGGGGTTTTGAACGTTCCTTCCCCCCTCCCCCCCTGACCACACTCATTCAACTGGCTTATTTTAAATTTGATGCTGTACCTTCTTACCCGGCTACAACTCCTGAGTCAGAAATAAACAGCAGCTCAGAGACAGAGGATTAACTTCCTTAGAGCAATATTAGATTAAGTGACAGCATTTATCAGACTCCAGAGGATAAGTCAAGAACTTCAATACACCCAGTAAACATGGAAATGCCTAAAGCTCACAAAAATGTGTGCACGTTTCACAAACAAATCTGGACAAGCTTGGCTGACATTGCTGTACAGCCGTTGTGACTGTGCAGTATACTATACTGAGCAACCTGTGTATCAGATGGCTCTCTTGTAGCCATACCCCGCTCCTTCTCCCTAGAAAGCAAATTTATGCAAAATAGAAAACTACAAAATTAGAATTGTAGCACTCAAGCACTGCATTGGTACAACTGATCTTGCATCACAAAGCTTGTGGGAACATAACGTGTCCCAATGCAAAAAAAGAAAAAATTTGAAAGTCTGACTGCTTGAGAACTCTGACCTGTATTATTTTCAAACAGATGAAATTCTACAATATTTCAGGAAAGCATTACTCATTCAGCAATGTAGCAATTTTTTTGCCAAGATCTGGCAAGGCAAGGAAGGAATGAAACAAGTGACTCCCAAAAGGCAAGTGATTCTACTAGAAGACACAAACAAAGATAATCTATAGGTTTTTCTCTGTATCTGAATTACTTTGGTATTGAACAGCGTGTGTAGCCTGAAGGTTTCCTTCTTTTGTCTTCAAACTTACACTATAATTTGATTAAACCAGTTCTCTAAGGCTTTCCTGTTTTCAGAAGAAACAAATTTGTACTCTGAAGTAGCATATCAACAAAATCATAATACACTACCCTAATAATTGAAGCGCACCAACGTAATAATCCATACAGTGATAACTGAAGTCACAGTTAAGTATTTAATCTTGTAAACTATCAAATGAATATAGCAAGTGATAGAAAAATTGAGGACAATGTAAGAAAATGCTTTCCCAGTCCCCCTTTGTAAATTATGGCAAAAGACAGGCCAGCGGGGTGAAGTGGTGGAGTTGCTCTCTATGTGAGAAGGCAACTGGAATGTATGGAGCTCTGCCTAGGGGTGGACGAAGAACGTGTTGAGAGCTTATGGGTAAGAATTAAGGGGCGGGCTAATATGAGTGACATTGTTATGGGTGTTTACCACAGACCACTGGATCAGGAAGAGGAAATTGATGAGGCCCTTTACAGACAGCTGGAAATAGCCTCACGATCACAGGCCTTTGATTTCAACCACCCTGTTACTTGCTGGAAAGGCATTCGAGTCAGACTTACACAGTCCAGGAAGTTTCTGCACAGCATTGATAACTTTGACACAGGTGGTGGGGGAGCCAATGAGGAGAGGTGTGCTGCTGGACCTTGTACCAACGAAAAAAGGACTGGTTGGGGATGTGAAGGTTGGGGGCAGCCTTGGTTGGAGTGACCATGAGATGGTGCAGTTCACGATCCTGCATGGAAGAAGTAAGACAACAAATAGGATTACAACTCTGGACTTCAGGAGAGAGGACTTTGGTCAGGTTAGGGGTTGACCTGCTGGAAAGCAGCTCTGCAGAGGGACCTGGGAGTCCTAGCAGACAACAATTTGACTACGAACCAGCAATGTGATCTTGTGGCCAAGGTGGCCAATGGTCTCCTGGGGTGCTTTAAAAAGAGCGTGGCCAGCAGGTCAAGGGAGGTCATCCTCCCCCTCTACTCTGCCCTGGTGAGGCCACATCTGGAGTACTGTGTCCAGTCCTGGGCTCCCCAGTTCAAGAAAAACAAGAAACTACTGGAGAGAGTCCTGAAGAGGGCTACAAAGATGATCAAGGGATTGGAGCACCTCTCTTATGAGGAAAGGCTGAGAGGCCTGGGTCTGTTCAGCCTAGAGAAGAGAAGACTGAGAGGGGATCTCAGCAATGTTTATCAATAACTAAAGGGTGGGTGTCAAGAAGATGGGACCAGACTTTACAGTGGTGCCCGGTGACAGGACAAGGGGCAACAGACACAAGCTGGAACACAGGAAATTCCATCTGAACATGAAGAAAAACTTCTTGACTTTGAGGGTGCCAGAGCACTGGAACAGGCTGCCCAGAGACGTTGTGGAGTCTCCTTTGGAATCCTCAAAACCCACCTGGATGCGTTCCTGTCCAACATGCTCTAGGTGAACCTGCTTTGACAGGGGGGTTGGACTAGATGGTCTCTAGAGGGCCCTTCCAACACCTACCATTCTGTGATTTTGTAATTTGCTTTCCATTTCACACTTCAGCCATGGAAACAGGAAATACAGCGCATTTCCTTATGTTATAAGGAATACTGAACCTTCAGACCACTGTCTATCCCAGTTTAGGCCCCCAAATGTAAATGGCCAGAGCAAGAAACAGCATTCATAAATCTCTCCTTGCCTTGAGGGCAGCACTTAGTACTCCTGGAGCTCAGGCCATCACACCATTAATGCTATCTCACCCTCTTCAACAAACATTTCTGGAGCAATAGGTGGTAACTAAGACGTACTAAGAAGTTACCACAGGCAGAATTGAAAATTCAGTTTTAACAGGCAGATGACAATGCAATAGACAAATATATAGTCAAACACAATAGAAACAGTATCAGCTTAATTCCCTGCAAACTAGCTTTACTGAAAATAGGCTGTAAAAACTTGGGTCAAAGCACTACAGGTAAGTCACAATTCACTTGTTCAAAATCTTTTGTCTCCTCTTTTCCTTTATAATCATTCAGGGAAGGACTCTGCTTGATTAGCTAATTTCCCTTTTGTATGGTCTTTTTCAATAGAAATCATGTCAGATTTCCTTTGTCTGAAGTTCCAGTCTTATGGCCTTGGGATACTAAAGTAAATTCAGCCAGTTTAGATAAAGCCACTGTAGCCCTGTCCTGTCACCGTGTAATAGAAGTTTAGTGCAGTTTTACAAGATGCACTATGTTACCCTGCAGTGAAAGGCTGTAAAAGACAGCTCACCAGATACCAGTGTTGTTCAATACATACAGTCTCCACGTTTACAGCTGTGCCTTGTCACACAAGGCTGAAATCATCTCTCCTTTGCAGACTCCAGAGTGGATACGTTTGCCTCTTTCTTCTCCTGCTTTGTGTACATCATCAGGATGCAACTATTCAACTGCTGCATTTCAATTCCTCAGTGTAGATTTTTTATTTTACATTCTCCTTCCTCCTCCCCTCTCACCAAAAAAAAAAAAGAAAAGCCTGGGTACATGTGTAACTGAAGACTATACATCCCAAATAACATCTAACTTCTCTTCAAGTCACATACTATAGTCCAGCAAACATGCTTTCCCAATGCCTAATAAAATGTCACAGGCTTTGTATTTACCTGAAACTGCAGGGTCTCAGCACTTATCTTGGCCTGAGCTAATTTCAGCTGTGGTAACGATTGCCTAGGAGTCAGGTGACAATTCCCTAGCCTGTTTTAGCTTCATTCTATGGGTATCATATATGCAAAGGTCTGACAAACTTACACAGTCACTGCTTAACAAATAGTCTGTATGTTAACTGGGGCCAAGGGAGGCTAACTATGAACTTTGACCAACTTTTAATGGGTGAAAACAGTCAAACCTTACATGGGAACCAAAAGAAAGACCAAGTAAGCAGACTTACAAAATTGGAGAGTGCTGTAACCACATTAGAAAAGAAAAATATCACCACAGTGCCAGTACCCCACTGCAAACCAGTATCAGCAAAAAGACAGGGAGAACTTGCTTCACTTCCAAGGAAAAGCCATGAACCAATGCCATGAGTTTGAAATCTCATCAGATGGCATAGCTCAGCAAAGTAGAGGGGAAAAAGAAGCTTGACTGAAAACCTTCCTTGCAATCTAACTATAAATTAAATGAGGTCTAATCAGATTTAACCAAGCTAGCCAGACCAACTAGCTCTGGAATCAGAGACAGTCTTCACGACACATTCAACTCTCACCCATACCTCATCCATGGTTTAAGCATACAGAAGTGGTGACACATCACTGCCAAGTAGGGGACCTTTGAAACCCTTTCTAAATCAGAGAGGTTAGGAAAAATCATGGTCATTTGCAAAGGCTTACACCAATAACTGTTCAGTAAGAGCTCATTTTCTGCAGTTTTGTCTTCAGATAACAAGTTAAATAAAAATAAATTAATATAATCAAAGGCTGCACTTGTGTTAATGAATAAACAACTTGTTATATTTGCTTGGTTTATCACATTCAACTTTAAAACCACACAATCAAGGCTGAGGTGTAGAACTGGTGTCATCACCGTACTCAGTCTGCATCAGTTTGATGTATGCAGCATTATGCTTACTTGGCATACATAATGAAGACATCTGGGCACCATAGCTCATTTGAGAAGCCAATTGCACACCACTTCCAACACCAATAACAAATGCTATGTAGGATCAGAAAGAATGCACATACTAAGTTCGCCAATTTGAGCATTTTAACTTATACATATATTCCCCTTAACAGTAGTGAACCACATTTTATACCATTTTCCATATTAGTTTGCCACTTCATAAAACTTTCTCATAATTTTTACTAACTACATTAAGCCATTTAACTACATGTTTCACTAACCTTTCTGTGCTTTCACATAACCAGTGTACTTCAGTTATTTTAGTGAATATATATCTCCAAATCCTCGGGCTCTATTCATGTTAACCTATCTTTAACAGGTGAAGTCAAAGCCGAAAATTTCAGCACAAAACCAAGATGTTTACAATTCTGTCTCTGGTGTAATTTCCGAGATTTTTGTTTCACACCCTCTAGAATGTTTCATATCATAGGCCCACACAGTGTCTATTCCCTCTCCAGTAGTATGATCTGGGACCCAGCAAGGGAAAGGAAAACGACAGGCAATGATTCTGGCATCACATTCAAGTTCTTCTTCTAGCTTCTTCTCCAACTCTGGCATCTGTTGAGCAACAATAAAAAGCTTTCAGAAGCAGTAAAAACCAGAAGCATTCGAATTTGAACAGAAGCATTCGAATTCAAGTGCTTAAATGTCCAAGGTTTGAGGAATTTTTGGATGAAAAATTAGGAAAGTATTCATGATATCCGTTTTGTCTTTGATGCATTGACAAATATCTAAAACTAGAAAATGGTTATTGTGCCCTAACTGGTGAGATCAAGAGAATCGTAACTCTAAGTTCTAAAAATTCAAACAAAACGCATAGATAATCCCTTAGATAAAAAAACCATAAATTAAGAAAAGACTTTACAGATTCCAATTCATGATTCTGTTCAGTGGGATTCTTCACTGTAGGGAATGAGAGTTCAGTCCCCTGATTTATGCTATTTATGACACCCTAAGTCATATGAACTATTATGTGATACTCAAAGGCCAATGCCTCTCATAATTTCCAGCCAAACATCAAAACAGATCCTGGGACACTCAAAATGTCATATGGCCAACAACTCAAAGCAAACATTCTGCTGTCACTGTATGATAAAGTACTGGTATGTTCAATACTATTGAACATGAGCTTTGCTGGCTCCAGCCTGTTAACAAATGCATGTCAGTCCCTGCAGAGGTACTGTATGAAACAGCACACAGAATCATAGAATGGGTTGGGTTGGAAGGGTTAAAGGTCATCTAGTCCAACCTCCCCTGAAATAAGCAGAGACATCTTCAAGCAGATCAAGTTGCTCAAAGCCCTGTCCACCCTGACCTTGAATGTTTCTACAGATGGGGCATCTAACACCTCTCTGGGCAACTTGTTCCAGTGTTTCACCCCCCCTCATCGTAAAAAAATTCTTCCTTATATCTAGTCTAAATCTACCTTCTTTCAGTATAAAACCACTAACCCTCGTCCTATCACAACAGGACCTATTAAAAAGTCTGTCCCCATCTTTCTTATGTACTGGAAGGTTGCTATAAGGTCTCCCCAGAGCCTTCTCTTCTCCAGGCTGAACAACCCCAATTCTCTCAGCCTGTCCTCACAGGAGAGGTGCTCCAGCCCTCTGATCATTTCTGTGGCCCTCCTCTGGACTTGCTCCAACAGGTCCGTGTCTTTCCGGTGCTGAGGGCTCCAGAGCTGGACGCAGTACTCCAGATAGGGTCTCACGAGAGCAGAGTAGAGCGGCAGAATCACCTCCCTCGACCTCCTGGTCACAGTTCTTTCGATGCAGCCCAGGATACGGTTCGCTTTCTGCACACATTGTCAGCTCATGTCCAGCTTTTCATCCACCAGAACCCACAAATCCTTCTCTTAGCAGTGCTGCTCTCAATCCCTTCATCCCCCAGCCCCTACTGGTACTGGGTGTTACCCTGACCCAGGTGCAGAA
This sequence comes from Dromas ardeola, assembly GCA_013398915.1. NCBI lineage: Eukaryota > Metazoa > Chordata > Aves > Charadriiformes > Dromadidae > Dromas > Dromas ardeola. Next base: position 336,916 of record VYZM01006855.1, read on the forward strand.
TCTTGCACTTGGCCTTGCTGAACCTCATGAGGTTCACATGGGCCCATTTCTCAAACCTGCCCAGGTCCCTCTGGATGGCATCCCATCCCTCAGGTGTGTCAACTGCACCACTCAGCTTGGTGTCATCTGCAAATCTGTTGAGGGTGCACTTGATCCCACTGTCTCTCATTGATGAAGAGATTGAACAGTACTGGTCCCAGTACGGATCCCTGAGGGAAGCCACTCATCACTGATATCCATCTGGACATTGAGCCATTGACCACTACCCTCTGGATGCGACCATCCAGCCAAATCCTTATCCAACGAAGAGTCCATCCATCAAATCCATCTCTCTCCAATTTAGAGAGAAGGATGCTGTCAGGGACCTTGTCAAGTACCACTGTGCAACTCTCCTTGGTTGAAGGCCTATAGTCCAGCTTTCCTCCATTTGCAAAAATTGAGCACATACGAAAGCCAAGGGAATATAACTACTCTTCCAGAACAGCACAACACCTTGCCCAGTCAGATACTCTATCTCCAATAAATACTTTATAATTCTGCTATGGATTAAGTGAGAAATGAATTAACAAATCTAGACTTCAAAGAAATTTCTTTCCCAACCCAGACAGTGATTATGTTCTGAAAAAAATGAAACTTGATAGATTCAGCCATTTTTGTCCTTTGGAAAAGTCCGATGTTAAGCTTAAGTAGATCAGTGCGCATCCATTTGGAATTCCTTTTATTCTTACATACTGCATCTATCTCAGGGAGTAATTATAACAGCAAGCTCCACAATTTACTTCTGTTACATGTAAAAAATCTATTGACTTTGATATCATGACATAGCATTTAGATACTAAAAGGTTAAAACAAATACAGCTCAAATTAAATCACAAAGGACACAAAAGAAACTAAAAATTAAAAAAAAAAATACACAACAGAACATTATTAGAAAACAACAGGCTGACTCAAAAAAAAAAAAAAGTATTTCCAAAGGCTGCAGATAGCTTCCACTATCACATACATGCAGGGTGTGCCTTTGATGTAACATCCTATTATAGCTGCATTTAAGCTTACAATGGAATATTTTAGGAAAATTATAGTCATAGATGTAATATATCAAAGAGTTACCACCGAATATTTTTAAGCATTCTGTGCTCTGATTTCATCCACACAGCAAATGCTTTTAAACATTATTGCTACCACACCTTAAAGAAACTAGAAAAATAAGCCCAATTTGGTGTCTCAAACTGAGCTGAGACACCAAAAAAGGAAGGACTAAGCTGTTACAGAAATTACAAATATAGACATAGCCTAATTTTTAATGAACAATTATAAAATTAGTGACAACTCATGTCTATATTACCTCAAATTGGAAAACTTCATTAATAGTTCAGTCAAAAAGGATTGTATCCTTGAACCAAACAGTCAAAGTAGTTTTTAAGCTAAATCTCTAAGTAGCATTAAGCATTATAATAATACTGTATTTTATATCAAGGTGGGTTGGGTTTTTTTGTACGTCCACATAGATATACAGTTTAGTAAACCTTTTGTACAGTATATAATCAGTTAAAATACACAGAAGCTGTGAACGCTAACACCTGCAAAGAATTCTGTCATCCCACCTGGAGCAAGTAAAAGTCTCTCTGCAGTGACTCACAGACAAACACACCTTCCCCCAGATGCTTGCAAGAACAGAGAGGTCTTAGTCTTCCTTGAAGATCAATAAAACCAAGTTCTGTAAACTAATCTTGGATATGACATAAAAGCACTGTGTGACAGCATCAAATCAGACCAGTATTATTAAAAAAAGCTAAAGAGATCTATTGCTCTCAATAAAAAAGACAAAATGCATTAAAGTTTCTAGAAAATCAATTTAGTCATTCAGGAGACTAAGCATCCACAACTTCCAAAGTAAATTTAAAGGGGATCACGAGCAAAAAAATGCTCAGGAAACACAGTAGTTTGTATGTTTGGAACTGTTACATTTATGAGAGTATTTTTATTGGAATAATTTAGCCTAGTATTTACTGAGTTTACTGAAGTTGCTCTGAGCCCTATAGCTACTCTTTCTATCACTGCTGTTAGTAATTTATCCCACTTTATACTATTACATTTAAAGTTAAGCCAGTATTTCTGCTAGGTTTACTCACATTTTCCCCAGGGCATTTGTTTATTTCTAGTTTACTGAAATATCTTTCTTCACCTGCCCCTCAGTGCAATTGCAGAATTTCTGACTGCAAATTCAAATATTTACACTGCCCTCTCCTGGAACCCAAGCTAGATACATACCATACTAACCTGTCAACATCTGTAGCACAAGTAACATCATAGTTCTCACTAATATGCCGCCCAAAAAACTGTGTGTGTGT
>VYZM01006855.1:349187-425065 GCA_013398915.1 Dromas ardeola
TTTTAAATTGTACAGGAGCTTAAAGATGCTAAAATTGCAATCCTTACTTGTCCCTTTGAACCACCTAAGCCTAAAACCAAGCATAAGCTTGATGTCACATCTGTGGAAGATTACAAGGCACTGCAGAAATATGAAAAGGAAAAGTTTGAAGAGATGGTGAAACAGGTAGTCTTTAGGATTATTTCTGGTTTCAGTGTTCTTCATAGCCTTTACACAAAATAGCGTAGTGCATTGATTTACTTCTGGAAGTGAGCTGATGATCCTGATAGGAGTCAACATGCAAGCAGTTGTAAGGCTATGAATAAAAGTTAAGTTTATGTAAGGAAGAGATACATCCTGGTTTGAAATTTACTTTTATCTCTATGTGTGGCAGATGGTTCTTTGTCAGACTTGTGTTTTGAGAAAATGAGGAGAATTGAAACCATGAAGAAATTGTTTTTCATTCCCTGGTTAGTTCTGACCAGAAGACTGATGTTGTGTGTTGCTTTCAGATAAAAGACACTGGTGCAAATCTTGCGATTTGCCAGTGGGGTTTTGATGATGAGGCAAATCACTTGCTGCTCCAGAATGAGCTGCCTGCTGTTCGTTGGGTTGGTGGACCTGAAATAGAAGTAAGTAAAATCTAAAACTGGGCTCTGTATCAGTTCTCAAACATTTGTTAAGTAATATGCTATGCCAATTAAAAGTTTAGGCTTTCTGGATAGAACTGCATAATTATGCATATGTGTCAGTATTGCAGAAAAATCTTTGGGGATCTGTGGGAAGAAGCTACAGTGAATGGGTTTATGGTTTATAATTGGCATATATGCATATTACTTTTTGAAAGTTTTAAGTGGCTAGGAATGTTTGATTGTTTAATTTCAGTTAATTGCCATTGCAACTGGAGGACGCATTGTTCCTCGCTTCTGTGAACTCACGGCAGAGAAACTGGGTTTTGCGGGCGTCGTCCGAGAGATCTCCTTTGGAACGACAAAGGACAGAATGCTTGTCATTGAACAGTGCCAGAATTCCAGAGCTGTGACCATTTTTATTAGAGGAGGAAATAAAATGGTGAGATGCTTAGTTTGTTAGTAATTTTTGATGCATACACTGCTGAATGTGTAGTTTTTTTCAAAAGCATATTAATTCTTCCTTTTTTTGTCTGAATTTTTCTTGCAGTGTGGACAAATAGAGGGAGGGGAGGGTTGTAGGCAGTGGTAACTGTGTGGTAGAAGTCTTCTGTTAGGTTCACATCCTATGTTTTTGAATGAAAATTTTGCTTTTTCACTATTAGACCATATAGTTCATAAATACAGAAACAGTTTTATTTGTGGATGCTGTCATTTGTTTTTTCTCACGGATTGTTCACTTTTATGAGTAAAGACGTATTACCATTTTTGAAAGACTTAGTTTTATTATAGACCTAGGCATGTGACTTCTGATTTAGTCCAGTTGAAAAAGTGAAAAGTTAAAAACACACCAAAATCACAGAATGAGACCATTTTAAAAGCTTATGTACTTAACCTGGTTCTTGGTTGTACTGTTACTGTTTAATTAGATTTAGTATAGGTCAAGTTCTACTTTGAGCAAAAACCTTAGGAAGAAAAGAACATAACCCGTAGTCTGAAGAGTCCTTTAGGAAAGCAAAAATATTGCTTTAAAGATTAGCGTAACTTGTTAAATCCTTCTACATCTGTTGAAGTTGGGAGTTGACACAAATTGCAGTCTGAAAATAATATTGGCATTTAAATTTAAGTGTTTTGTGTCTTTGAAATATGCATGATTGAAAGCCTTATCATGTAAGTTTTTGTTTCAGTTTATAGATTTAACAAATAACATTTTAAAAGGTGTGTATTTTTTTAATGCCTTCTCTGCCATTCGTTGTCTAACACTTTATATTTTGAAATAGTGTAACATAGCAGCAGTAGAGCTGCTTTAGACCCATAAAAAGATTCTACAGTTTATTTGCATTTCTATATTAGGCAATATATCTTCATAGCCTTCGGTTGTGTATGTTGTAAAATATGTGCTATTTTATAATTCCAGATTATTGAAGAAGCAAAGCGATCTCTCCATGATGCGTTGTGTGTAATCCGGAATCTTGTTCGTGATAATCGTATCGTGTATGGTGGTGGTGCAGCTGAAATTTCTTGTGCCTTGGCAGTCAGTGAAGCAGCAGATAAGGTAAGAAAGGAACAGTTACAACTTTCTTTAATTTATGAAGGGAAAATAAGCATTAAGTCCGTCTTAAGAGATTCCAAAAAAAACTTTAGAAAGTGCATGTTATGGAACTTCCTGGTACTCACTGATAATCAGTGTTAAAATGTTTCCTTCCCGTCTCCGTAAGAAGTCGTTATCAGGACCTTTTTCCTTTTACGATAAGAGCGATTTAAAATTGTTTTAAGTTGGAAGTACCATCCAAAGGTATTGGTTCAGTTGTTGAGATACACATTCTCAAGCAAATCCGCATATCATGTGTATATTTTATAGCTAATGTGAAAATCTGCTTTTTCTAACATTGGAGTTAATAGCTGTATGAATTTAAATTTCTTTTCCCCTAGTGCCCATCTCTGGAACAGTATGCTATGAGAGCTTTTGCAGATGCCCTGGAAGTAATTCCCATGGCACTTTCAGAGAACAGTGGTATGAATCCAATACAGACCATGACCGAAGTGCGGGCTAGGCAAGTGAAAGAAAACAATCCTGCCCTCGGCATTGATTGTTTGCAGAAAGGAACAAATGGTAAGAACTGCGGTGTGGGGAAGGAGGAGCACAACAGGGCTTTCTTTCTCAAAAGATCAAAAGGTGCATCACTTCAGTTATGCACTCTTACCCCTTGTCATAATAAATGGGAATGTGGGTGCAGAGATACATGCATGTCTATCAGGTAGACAATGTATAATTGCTTGAAAACCTTTATTTGATGGCAAGATTAGTTGGAGATGTTGGCTGACCTTGTGGTATGGGAATAACAGCTATTCAGTATGAGGCAAGAGCAGGCTGTGTTTTCAGTACTGCAGTTTTAGTGTTCTAGTTCATACTGCAGCTCTAGAAACAGCTGTTTTGAGAAACAGCTTGTGAAAGAAGTAAACAAAAGTTTGGAAGTGTCTTTAGGTAGTGCTGCTCACACAGGTATGTATGCAAGTACAGACCTGTAACAAGCATGTGAAGACGAGGAAACCAATGTATGAAAACGTAAATTCATCTCAATACACACTTTTCACACTGGTTATTCTGTTGCTTTTTTCAGTAAAGAAGTTGGTAAATTTTGGAACACAATGTAAGGCATTGTGTTTATGTAAATTCGTAACCCTTCTTTCATTAGGTGTTTCTGGTTTATGGCATTTGAACTTTCACTTCTTTAGTGGTTGCTCAGCCCCTAGGATGCTTCTCATCTTTGTATGTGGAAACTGTACTCTTCAAAAAGTAATGCAGAAAGGTGAAAAGGTATGACTGGGAAAGACTTAGTTGGGAAAAGAGTTAGGATCTTAATGTTCCATGATCTTCGGTAAGAACCCAGACAAAAAACTCTAGTTTGTACAAATTGTTTGTCAGTTATGGTGGCCAAGAGCAATAATCTTGAAACATTCTTTAAAATTACATGTAAATTACCATCTCAGGTTAAATGTTATATCTAGATTTGAGGAGGGTGTCTAATTCTTCTGCTTCTTTTTGGCAGATATGAAGCAGCAGCATGTTATAGAAACCTTGATTGGTAAGAAACAGCAGATTTCTCTGGCGACTCAGGTTGTTAGAATGATTCTGAAGATCGATGATATCCGTAGGCCTGGAGAATCTGAAGAGTGAAGGTTGAAAAGCAGGAAACATTAAGGGGGCCACAGCAGTAGCGAAGACGGTAGTATTCTGATGCTTCATCTTCAGCTATTTATTTTGGACACTTTTTGTTTCGGATACTGTAACGGCTAATCGTTGGAAATAAAACACACTTTAGCACTGATGGTTTCAAGACTTGTTTCAGAAGTATGACTGCATCTTTTTCTTAGACAGGTGTGAATATTCATAGAAAACACTTCTTGAATATATACCCCCCAAAAAAAAAGATAATGAAGTAATAAAATTCCATTGATCCTTTTCCGTTGTGCCTGGAGCTAACTCCCTTAGCTGCTTGTGAGCAAAGCCCACACATTCTCGTTTTAAAGAGGTCTGTTGCTCTGCAGTGCAGAGCAGAAAATTATTGTAGCCTCCAGTAATTCTCATACGTTAAATATATCAAATCCCTTGTGCTACCCTTTAAGTGTGTTCCTGATTTGTGTGCAAGGAGGAATTTTTTCAGGGATGTGGGGAAATCAGCCAGGTGGGACTTTTTTCCCAATGATTTTTGTCAACGCCAGCACAATTGAGTGCCCTTACTTTGTAAGTCACAAGTATGATCTTAGAATGGTAAAATTTACTAATAAGGCGCCTTGCTAGTGAAATTATTAGCAAGAATCGAGTGGTAGATCAGAACTAATGTGCAATTTTTTTTACAGATTTCAAAAAATAGGGAAGTCTTCAAAATACAAACATTACTTGCATTACATTTAATGTGCATAATTTTCAAGTTTCGGAGTATAGTAGTACAGAGGAGACTTTACCGACCACTGTTAGCTAGCAGATATTGTTCTAATTATTTGCTATCATTATACATCACTTGTGTTGAACAGAATCCTTCAGTGAGTGTTGGTGGAGAAAGAAGGGTAGAAGAAACAAGTTTTATGGTGGGAAAGTTCCCGGACTGCTTGTATAATAAAGTATATTTCTAGAACTATTGTGAGGAAGAATCCTGCAAAGCTTTATTTTCACTGTTAGAAAGTGAGTACTGGGTTTTTCTTTGTTATTCTTTTGCCTTTTCCCAAATGAGCTTCATTTACGTGCAGTTCAGTGGACTGCACAGTTAATCAGCTTTACTGCTGCTGAAGTCTGGCATTCTGAATCGATTTGTGGTTGTAATGGTGAATCTAAAATCCCATAAATACATTGGCTCTTGTTGAGCCGTCTCTTAGTTTGTTCAGTAACACAAAAAGAAGATGGGTGTAGCTAGAACTTAAAGGGGAATAATTTAATAGTACTAATGTACCCCTCCCACCTGATGGTGAGGTTGTACATGTGATAGTAAGGAAGTGAGAAAAGTTACATTTTATTAGTTTTTCCCTTCAACTCCTGTCCCTTGTTGTTGTGGACTAACCCCGGTAGGCAGCTCAGCAGCACAGAGCTGCTCGCTCGCTCTCCTGCAGGGAACTGGGGAGAGAATTGGAAGAGTAACAAGTGAGAACCTCGTGGGTTAGGATAAAGACAGTTTAATAGGTGAAGTACAAGCCACACACTCAAGCAAAGCAAAATAAGGAATTCATTCACTGCTTCCTGTCGTTAGGCAGGTGTTCAGCCATCTCCAGGAAAGCAGGGCTCCATCAAGTCTAACGGTTACTTGGGAAGACAAACACCAAAACTCTGCACATCTTCCCCCTCCTCCTTTCCCCCAGGCATTTGTGGCTGAGCACGGCCTTACGTGGCATGGGCTATTGTTTCCGTTAGTTCAGGCAATCTGCCTGGTTGTGCACCTTCCCAACCTCCTGCACACCCCCAGCCTGCTTGCTGGGGACGGGGACAGAGTGAGAAGCAGGTGGCCTGGATGCTGTGCAAGCACTGTTCAGCAATAGCTAACACGTTAGCGTGTTTTCAGCATTGTTTTGGTCACAAGCCTGAAGTACAGCACTGTACCAGCTACTGTGAAGAAAATTATCTCCATCCCGGCCAGAGCCAGTAGATCTGTCCTGTCCGCACCGGTGAGTCCCACTACCCAATCATTTCAAAGCTTCACCTATCAGCTTACGCAGTTAACGTTTTCTTTCGGCATAGCTTAGAAATCCTGTCTCCTTTAAAATGTGAGATGCCAAGAAGAAACAGGCACTACTGCAGACCACTTCACTGCTCTGCTTTTGGATGTCCTGACCAGGAGATGTGGAGGATGAGAAGGAGGGAGGGCTCTGTGCAGGCAACGCTGCAGCTGGACGGGAGAAAGGCTGTGATGGTGCAGATGGTCTATGGGGTTGGTTCACACCAACTTGGAGCTTACAGTCAGCAACGTTGGACAGATGTTCAGCATGACTGGTAGCACGTGCTGGTAGTTTTGAAGGATGTGTGAGCTGAGACCTGGTAAGAATTAGGTGGTAATGTGTTGGTTTGGGTTTTTTTTTTTTTTATTCCAAGGGCAGGTTTTGAATGTGAACTGCTGCCTAATTCAGAAGCCTCTAGGAACACGGGACAATTTATTTTAAAAATTGTGAAACCATGTGGTTTTGCTGATCCGACTTAGGGAAATGAAGGTTTTGTGCACTGCATATAAGTATTTTTTAATCTTCAACCAGATCTTGGTATGGAAAGTCTGAAGGTTGGTGATGTAACTTTCATAAAATTGTAAGAAAAGGAGCCTTGTACTTCTGCTCTTCAACGTAACAAATGTATAGCATTAGCATTGTCAGTAATTGTTGCATAGAGGCAATTGGAGGACAAATGACTTTCATCACAGCGTGCAACATGCAACCAAAAGTGTTAAGCCAAATTAATGAAAGCAGCGCAGCTCAAACTGGTACGCTGTCACAGCAGGAGCAATTGAATTTGTGCTTTGGCAGAACAGTGGGAATACCAGTGTTGTGATTTTGTGCTGTGGCCTGCCTCTGCTCAAATGAAACAGAGCAAACGCATCTGAATAATAATATGCAGATTAATCGTGATGGGTTTGTAACCATCAGGAAACAAAAGCCTTGCCTAGCCGTGTGTTTGGGGATGGGGGACGCGGTCCCTTCCCTGCTTTATTCCAGAGAAAAAGCGAGGTGCACCGCTGGAGGGCAACATTGGCGTAGCGCTGCCGGAACAGGCTGCGGCCAGATCTGTCAAAGGCGAGCTGCAGCAGCCCGGCAGGTCTTTCCCAGCATCACTGACGTGGCACACGTATGTCATCAGCAAGACCTGAATCTTCCCAAAGTCCCCTCAAGGGCTCAGTTACTTGAGCTAGTTTCATGACTGGCCCCATGTGCCCTCTTAAACCATAGAATCATAGAATGGTTCGGGTTAGAGGGGACCTTAAAGATCACCTAGTTCCAACCTCCCTGCCCTGGGCAGGGACACCTCCCACTAGACCAGGCTGCTCAAAGCCCCATCCAGCCTGGCCGTGAACACTTCCAGGGATGGGGCATCCACAGCTTCCCTGGGCAACTTGTTCCAGTGCCTCACCACCCTCACAGTAAAGAATTTCTTCTTTATACCTAATCTAAATCTACCCTCTTTCAGTTTGAAAACGTTATCCTTCATCCTATCGCTACATCCCCGATAAAGAGTCCCTCCCTATCTTTCTGTTTTTCACATCATCCTAGGGCACTTACGCTGGCTCTGCTTCTTCATCCCGCTCGTTCTAGATCCCCTGTTACCAGACATCTTTTCCCAGCTTTATTTCTTAGTCTCTCCGGCTGCGTTCCCGGGCCTGGACTCCTTCTCCGATCTCTCGCATCTCCATGGTGACCCAACGTGTGCTCGTCTTTGCGGGCACAGGAGGTGAAGCTGCAGGACCTCAGTCGGCAGAGTCCTCTCTGTCCCTCCCGGGCACAGCCATCCTGCAGCAGCTGCAGGGTGCCGTGCACCCGGGGCTGGGCTTCTGACTTGGGGTGCGCCGCAGTCATTCAGAGAAATCGGGTCTGAGTGGATTTTTTTCAGGAATAGGGTGAAGCAGAGCTGTGAGGCAACGTGCCTGTTTCTCTACAGACTGACACTTTTTAATACAAATGTATTTTTCCTTTGCTTAGGAAAAGAAAACACCCTGTTGTTTCATCGTTTCTGACTGTGTTCCGCATGGGGAAAGATGCCTCGTAACGTGAGCAGTTCTTGCCTGAAGGATCCGATCTGAGAAGCTTACAGGCAACCGCAGACAGGGTCTTAAGTGGAGCAAGTCAAGCAGTCTGGCTAATGTGTGGGTCTGCTAGCTCTCTGTAATATCAAGACACCTGGATATTAGGCTACCTAGACCCAGACCTACCTAAACTAAGCCGACTGGCTCCAGAACCTCCTGGGGCTGTATGTCTTTGTGCTACAGCTGTACAGAAAAGAAGGCACCGTGGGAGCTGCTCCCCTCTGTGGCAGAATGGCATGACCGTCCCTCACACTTAAAAATCACTGTTATATTGTCCGTGGGGATGGTTACTACACCCCCAGACTCTTACCGTCATCCAAGGAGGGATGATTCAGTTGCGAGGTTTGGGTCGAGGAGACTGGCCTTGTTTGTCCGCCTGGCATAGAAGTACCTCTCCATTTCACATCTTGGAGGCTTTCCCAGGAACTCTCTGCCAGGGAACATTTCTCACCATGTTAAAGAGCCAATTAAATGGACTGACGGTGTTTGCTTTGTAAACAACTCATCTCTGTGATACAAGAGACACAGATTGCTAAACTCAAATGACGGGGGGAGGGGGGCAAAGCTTTAGTGTGTTCTCTGTAAGATGCGGACCCTGCAATACCTGCCTGATGTACATGCACTGCAATTTGCATCCTCATGAGATTCCTCCCTGAGCTATCTGGGACCAGGAGATGTGTTACGGTGAGGCTCCCGCCCCGCAGTGGTGAACGGCAGCAGCACGGGCACTGGGAGAAACAGGTCTCTGCCAGCTCTCTGGTGCCTGGGTGCTCACTGAACATGGGACGCTGCTGTTAGGGCCCTGAGCACGCTCCATGCCAGGGGTTTGGCTACTTGTGCTCAAGGCCAGCTCTGGCATGGCACACGTGTCACCTTGAATCAGACAGCTGGGGAAAATGCTGGGGATGAGAAAGAGCAGGGAGAAGCCCTCCTGCTTTTGCTCCAGAGCTGCAGTTAAGCTCAGGCCCATGCCCTTGCTCCTTGCCTGAGCTATGCTTCAGCTATGCCTGTACCTTGCTGATACAGATGCTGGTTTGACTTCCTGGCTTGTCCTTAGCCTTGCCTTGTCAAGTTGGACTTTCCTGGTGGTCTTGACTCTTCAGTGACCCTGGTCACCGTGGCTGGACCGGCTCTGCTTTTCTTGCTTGGGTACAGTGATGTCAAGGAGCTCTGGAGGAGAACTTGTCTGGAAGGAGCACCTCAGAAGGCCATTGAAGGAGTCCTTACTTCTTTGGGATAGACAGTGGGGTGACATCTCTCCTGCTGTGCAGGCAAAGGTGGAGTGAGCAAAGGAAAACTGGGGAACCTCGAGGAAATTTAAAGTTTCCATCTATCTGCAGGCTCCTCTTAAGTCAAAATCTGATGAGAGCTGGAAAATGTCCTTGAAGAATTATCACCACATGCTTGCCCTGATATTATCTTTATTTTTTTGAGAGATGGGCTATTGGATTATATTAGACTTTTGGTCTGATGTGGTACAGGCATTCTTATTATCCAAGTACAACTATGTTGAGGCAAGATTTTCAAACTTTGTGTTATGGATAAAACTAGCTGATTTAAAGAACAAGGAATAACTGGCTGACACTGGTGAACTGGCAGACTGTTTCTGATTCTCATAAGGCAATTGTCAAAATTACATAGCTGCCTAAGACTTTTAAAGAGGCCTTTAAATGTACCTCTTTTCCTGGAACATAGTCCAAAGTTACAGGAAGAGTACATTCTTCCCACACCCTAATTTCTGGCAGAAAACAAATGAAATAATTGTTTTGCATTTGGGTCAATATTGTACCACTTCAATAAGGAAAAAAGCTTTAACTCATTAAAATTTACAGAGATGGTTCTGAAGCAGCATTGCTTTCCCTCTTTAGATCTTTTTATTAGTTGGGTAGTAAATTAACAGTCTTGAAAAGATTTTCTTGAATTCACATTTCATTTGAAATATATAACCCAAAGATTTAAAAGTCTGATTTGAATTTAAATATTTTGTGATTCCTGATACAGTATAGTGCCTTTTTACACCATGTGAAGAAAACCGTCTGTTTCTCTAAAACTCTTAAGTAGCCAAGCTGATTCCTCAAAAATGTCGGGGTTTTTTTTCACTCCAGATCAGGAGGGAGTGGTTTCCCTGCTGGCACAAACAGAGCCCATGTACACAGACAGGGGGGACTATCTAGTGTCACCTCAGCTGCTCTGATCTTAATGCATCAGGGCCTCAGACTGTCTCAGTTTCAAGAAGCTGCTTTGATTTATGTGCCTTATGGCACCTAGTTCTCAGAGTATCGTAAAAAACCTGTCCAACATTAAAATTGCTGAGTTCCCGCTCTCTAACTGGACTGTCTCGTGGTGAACTTCTCTGCCAGCTGCTCATATTCATCACTCACTGACCGTTCCCATCACCCAGCTTGCAAGTGAAAAGCCTTCTGCAATTTCCTGACCTTTCTCCCACGCGCACACCAGTGACTCCTCTGCTGCCTGCTGCCAGGTATGTGTCCCCGAAACCCACTGGCGGGACCTGACGGTCCTCACACTCAGCTGGGTTTTCCAAGGATCCTTGAACCATCTTTTGATGTGCTCGCTCCAGGTGGTTGTCAGTTCTTCCTGCTCTCTGCTGCTGTTTGAATTTGAGTCTTGGTCTGAGCTGACATTAGCTGGTTTCCTGTTTTTCACATCCAGCTACCGTGCTGGCTGGCATTTTGCAAGTGCCTTGACTAGACGGTTAGATATGAGGTCTTCTCATTAACACGTCTCTTGTAATTGGAAGATGGCCAAAGGCTGGGAAAGGCAAGTTTCCAGCAGTGGCTTTGATTTAAGGGCAGCACTAATAGTTAAGGTTAAGTGAGTGTGAGTGCTAGTGACTGGGAACGAGCTCAGAGGGACGGAAGGTGATGTGTGGCAAGCGCTGGGGAAGCAGGAGTGACTGAAATGACTGAACCCACTTAGGGAAGATCCTTTGCTGAGTAACTTCGGCACAAGATTGCAATGGCACATCCTCTTAATACTTGTTGCACTGCCTCGCTTGTCAGCTGTGTTGACTCACTCCCTAAGAAAAGCTACTGCTACAAATCCCATGGGAGCTCCATTTCTGACTCCCCAGGATCTGGGTCAGGCTCTCTCTCCTGCTTTGTGCTGGGACCATGCGAGTGCCCAGGAGATGGACAGATCAGCACAGCCTTGTCTTCTCTTCCTTGACAAAGAAAGTTTGCAGCAATTTCTTCTCTTTTTCTAATAAAAAAAAGTACGTACCCTCCAGCTCCTGCTTGTTTAGGGAGGGCAGAGAAGATAAGCAGAGATGTGCCTTTTTCAAAGCTGAGCACTGGGTATTATCGGTTTTGAGTAGAAGCGCAGAAGCTAACGGGGCCAACAAAGTTCAGTGGATGTTCAGCAGTGATTTCATTTCTTGGCTGAAACTAAGCATGGGAGGAGATGAAACTCAGTTCTGGAGGGAGCAGTTTAGAGCTGGTGGAAAACAGGTCATGTTACTAAGTCCCAGACAAATCTGGATTCCTGAGGCAGGGGTTAGTGGGTATGGGTGTTTGAATCCTTGGCACCCTCCCAGCACTGGAAGCTTCAGCTACTGCAACGCAGCAGTGCGAGCATCCGAGGGACTGAGGTGTGGTAATGAGAATCCCTGTAGTGAAACTGTCCCTTTAAGGTATTGCAAAAACCAGGTATCACTTTTCGCTTCAAGAAATTGCTCTGAGGATGAGGCAGAATGAACACAGGACCTTTGCACACCAGCAGTAGTGCCATGTGGGATTATAATCCCTACCTCCAAACCTGACCTGTAGGCTCTGCTCCAGGTCATTAAAGGAAGACAGGCTAGCTCCTATGAGGGTTTAAGTAGTGCCACAGAGGTCTTGTCGAGCACATAGAGAAGCTAATTCAGCAACCCTGGTGTCCTGATTGTCCAAATCAGAGACCTGGTCCTGCTGGCTTCTGCTCTGTGTGCCAGGATTCCTGTGGAAGACAGGACCTGAGTGGCCAGTAGCAGCACACGCTCAGGCTGTGCTCCATCATGGAGCAGGGATACAGAAAGGATGTGAAGGAAATCATTTACATGTATCCCAGTTTACGTGCTGCCAAAGTTTACCAGCCCCTAATCCAGGTATGTTTAATTTATCTTGTGTACGGTTTACTTACTGACAGAAAATGTGTACATTTATCCTCTCTGCGTAATAACGGAACTGAATCTCATGGCAAAGTTGCAGGCCTGAAAAAGTGGATTTGAGAAGGCCATAAAGCCCTTTCTCAGGAACTATTTATAGCTATTCCCTAATCAATAGCCTACTCAAGAGCATTATAAGGAAAGAAAATGTGGGGATATGAAGACAATCCAATTGATTCTCAGCTCTGAGGCTGAGAAAACTGTCTCAAGCCACGTATTGGGTTATTTTCTGCTCTTAAATGCTTCTTTACAGCCCCACGACACAGGCAAGAAACTACCTTCTTTAGTGACTGCCCAGACATGACTGGTGTGTTAGTGCTTGCCTGACAAGCTATACTAAAGGGTGATTTTTTAGTCTTTTAATCTAAGCAATATGCGTTTACATAAACTCTTCCCTCGTCTGCAGGCTGACAGGTAGTTGCCCTTGGTTCCTAATTGCAACAAAATGATCTGGCAATGAAATGGTGGGCAGATTTAGCACTGAAGGAAATACATGTTCGAATCACAAAGACAATGAAGCTAAGGCTAATGAGGGAGATTTGCAAAGCAGCAGCTTTGTGAACGAGCGTGGAAATTTCTGCCAGCATCCCATGAGACTGTGGAATAAAGGGAAGAGCCAGAAAAGGGAGTGGAATACTATCCATCCTAAAGTGAGCCTGCCTTGCAAATGGTCTGGTTTTTCTCTTGGTAAGGAAAGGTTCCTCACCTTCTTTTTCTTTACCATCATCTGATTAGGATTACCTATGGGAAAACAGTGATTTCCCCATGACATTGTCCTCAGACCTTAAGAACAAGATGAAAGTTTAGAAGCAGGGATGTGAAATCCAACCTAATCCAACCGCTCCTGACCTGCTACTCTCCTCTGCATAATTCTAACACGTGGATGTTACCCAGCCACCCACCGCTAGCAAGCCGAAAACAGTCCCAAGAGCCACTGAAGAACAATAAAATCTGTATCAGAGTTTGGCAAAATGAGTAGCTGTGCCAAAAACTGGGAAAACAGGAAGCAGGACCTGGGTCCATACAGGCGTTATTGTCCCTGCTTTCCCCAGCATTATGAATTTAGAGCCTATATAGACTGCAGTGAGGTATGCACTTAATGTTGCTGATATAAGATCCAAACTGCATGACTATAGACTGGTCTATTTTAATCAAGACAATAGAAATGAATCATTAAGTGACCTGGAAAGGAACTATCGGAGCTGTTGCCTTTCTTTCATTGGGAATGCAACTCCAGCAACTGAAATGCCTCAAATATTTTTCTTCTGTGGAAATACTGTGCAAGGTTGTGCAGACAGATATCTTTGTTAGACTTCATGAATCATCAGCCATTCAGCCCAGCAAAAATGATTGCAGCTACCACAAAGTGCTAACGTCTTTGAATGAGACCAGTTTAAACTTTCATGTAATTCTTCCTACAGTGGTTTGGTCTGTGGCAAGAGATACGGAATTCAAGTTGCAAGTATGAAACTCAGGTTTGTACAAGAGTTATAACTGTTGTGCAGCTGGGTGGCAGGGCTCTGTCTGTATCCAGACCTAGCATACTTAAACCATTCATTCCTCTGGTGGCCCAGGAACTCCTCAGCTATTCAGCCGTATAGATGAGGCAATGGATTGATCTCGGATAGTGGACTGACTTGAGACCAAACAATCGGCTGAACTCCTAGCCATCTTCACAATCAGTGTTTGAGTAATTGCTGCAGGAGTCTCCAGATGAGGATTTTGGACTGCTCTGGAGATCCTGCCAGGCAGCTCCTGCTGTGCCCAGACCAACTGATAATGTTTCAGTGTCTAGATTAACATCCTAGGTGGAGAATGTGGCCATCCCAGAGACTTGCAGGGGAGTTCTAGGACTAAAGTAATTGTCTTCCAGAGCTGTGAGACTCATTACTGCCCTCTATGGGAAGAGACTCATGCCAGATCTATGGATGAACTCCGAGAAGGGCTACAGTTGCTGGACTGAGGTGGTGATACGCAGAAAGCCCTACTGAAATTCTTCATACGTTGGCTGAAATCTCACAGTAGTGAGAGCAAACAAGAAATATTGGTTCTGACCTCTGGAGGTAGTGGGGTGTTGGCACACACAATGGGAAAGCGACGGTGACTGCAATGCAGACAGAGCAAGGAGTCCAGTGAATCGTAAACTGAAGACAAGATGGAAGGAAGTCAAGGCTTTTGCTTCAAAGAATATAGTCCCAAGCTGAAATCCAAGGGATGGGAGTTAATGGTAAGAAGGGAATGGGGTGGAAAGGAAAATGAGAACTCAAGGGTCAGGTCTTCCAATTCTTTGCCAAACTCTGGGAGAGCACTGATATGTCTGCTGGTTAAGGAGACCCGAAGTCAAGATTATGGAATACTATTCCCAGCTTCAGTCTGCTGGATGACCCAAGTTACAGCTCAGGACTTTGCTCTGTATCCAAATTTTTCATCAGTGAGGTTTCCACCCATTGAATCAAACTGATCCTTGGTGGTGGGTAGCCAGTTATCTTCTCCTCTTGAGGTCCTATCATTCCTTTGGCCAGTGCCACCTGGCAGCCTTCACATACCACGTGCCATAAACTCATGCCTCTCCCACAGTGATGGAAGGAAAGGAAAGTACAGGGGCATCCTGTTACAGCCAGTTCTCTGCCAGCCCTATCCAATTCCTGACATGCCCTTGTGCAGTCAGGAACCAGTGGGAGGGTGGCAGGCTGCTCAGAGACAGGGCAGAATCACTGCCTATTGTGGCTCCCACTTAATCCACAGATTTCCATTATGGGGCAGCACAGAAGGGATCAACCAGTTTAGCAGCTCCTGCATTAGCCCAGCAACAGTAAACTCAAACAGAGATTGGCAATGCCTGCCCTCAAAGACAGGCACAGATTCACTGGGATGTCCAGTTCCCTCTGCCCTAACCTCCTCCTGCGCTGGGAATAGAAGCCGCCCAACCTGCCTGCTGAAGTCCACTCCTGCTACCAGCAGTACCCAACCAGCAGCTGCTCTTCGTGCAAGTGTCTTCTTATGTTTCTAGATGAGTGAAAAACACTCCTGGTTGCATAAAGTGAAGCAATCTTCTCTGAAGTTCTCTGAGCAGTATGGGTGTGAGGGAGGGGAACCTGAGGACATAAGTGCATGCCTTTTCTTGCTACAGCTCCCCAGGTCAGTGGTGCAAGGAAATGAGCATTCATAGAATGAGTCATGAGTGAAAGAGAGTGGTACCTCTCCCAGCCAGGTGAAAGGAGCCATTGAGCTGTACACTGAGCACCCTGTATTGCTTCTTGACAGCATAAAGTCTTCCAGGATCTTGAATCAAGGGATACTTCTTTTGCAGCAGGATGACCCACATGAAGGTAAATAGTGGATGGGCAAACAATACAGAAACAGGGCTGAAGGAGTGAGAAAGATGGAGCAAAGAGTGAGAAAGGGAGAGAAAAGAAACAGTACCACACAAGGAAGGTCCCTGAAAGCTCCTCAGGACCTGAAGGAGGAAAGAAGTCCCTGATAAATGCCTTTCTTCAGCGTGAGGCATGTTAGTCCATAGCAGCACGAGCACTGTTAATGGTACCAAATCCTCATATACACGCAGCAGCTCTCACCACCCACGTAGGGTGCAATGCAGGCAGAGCAAGAAGTCCAGTGAATTATAAACTGAAGACAAGGTCGGTATTACCCAGCTAGGGTAATCTATACCCTTGAGCATAGCACAACTACAACTGCCAACCCTCCATGATACACATGTGGCTGTATGCAATAACACTATGAGTCCTGGGCTAGGACGGTCTTGTGTCTGTCTGTGGTCAGATCCATCACGTAAATCTGGTGTATAGTGGATTTCCTGCACTCAGTCTGTATTGACCTGTCCAAAGGTATGGAGGTTTGCCATCTGCTCATCTTGCTCAGTTTCAGGGGTTTGGGCATGTAAGCGCATCCACACCCATGAGTCTTGGGGAACTGGCCTGTAAGTGACACACCACTTAGCATATCATAAAAGTACAAGCAATTAAATGTGTTTTGGTTCTTGCCAAGAGAGCTGAGCAGCCAGAAGTTATCCAGTAGCTTCAGAGAGGGGTGCAAGGTAAAGCAGAGAGAGGCTCTGCAGAAGGAATTGTCGGGAGTGAAGCCTGCCCAGGATGCCCCTGGGGAAGTCAATTATGAGTTAGCTCTGTGTTTGGCAATCTCTGCAAGATTTACTGTTCTGAAGAGGACAAGGCAGAGTGGCAGCTGCAACAAGTGTTAATGGCAGAACAAGGGGATGCAAAAGCTGTTGCTTTTTCCCTACCTGTCTTTGGAGAGAGCAGGTTCAGCAGATGTCAGCCAACGTCCGTGAGTTGCTGTCCTTGCTCTGTTTCCATCTCCTACTTAGCCAGTGGAAGGGAAGATAACTGGCTGAGGCAGGCGCAGAGCAGCTCTGGGGACAAGGACAGGGGACTCAGTGCTGCCGGCTCAAGCGGCTGTTTGCAGACTTCTCAGCAGCCTCTAATCATGGTAACAGGACTGCTTTGCCTGAAGCCAGCTCTATATAGCTAGATGTCAGATACAAACTAAAAACCAGGCTGTTATATCACTTAGGATAAATTTTCTCCTAAGCACCTCATTTATTTTTAAATAAATCTGTTTGGTCAGGGATCGTCTTTCTCACTATCCCCTAAGAAATCTGTCAGCAAAGCTCAGGTGGGAGCTGCACTGACTCAGGGTTAGCACATAGAAGGTGGCTACCAGGGCTCAGAGTGGGAGCAGGAGCCTTGTGTGATTCCACCCTGAGACACCGGAGCCAGCCAGAGACGCGAGTCCTTGATGGGGGGCAGCTTGTAAACAGCAAAGAAGGGTTAGAAGTGCAATTAGTCTGTGTGACAACTGTGACCATCTTCTGTCACCACTCTGGTTCAAGCCAAATTCCCCTTCCTCCCTCTCTTGCACAAAGCTGGGCCAAGGCACAGGGCTTATAAACATGCCCAGCTGCCTGTCAGCCCAGGGGAAAAAAAAAACAAAACAAATACACACAGAGCAGGCAGGCCTGTATATGGGCAAGCCCAGCCTATTGGTTGGCATGGCTGGCTGTCAGACCTTGGATGGGTCAGTAGGGAAGCCTAGGATACCAGAGAATCATTATGGGGTTTAGTAGCGGTCAGTCCTCTTCTTGTGGTCAGCACTGACTCAGATAGCCCAACACAGCACAAGGAGAATTAAAATCATAGTACAGGTAGCAAGGTATTGTGCAACCCAAGCTACAGGATGTGGAAAACACCGAGGCAGTTCCTTTGATCTCTCTGTCTAACACATTTCCCTCTAGTTCATGCATCTCCACTCAGGGATGCAGGATAGAGGAAAAAAAAAAGTCTAACAGCTGAAACTCCATGAGCTATTGCATGTTTCCCAGTCAGGCACCAGGTGTCTTCTGATCCAGCCAATTTCAATCCTTCAGCTCTTTGTCCTTTGGCATGACAACAGGTCTTCATGACTTCTCATGGCTTCCCACCTACAGGCAGCTCTAGAAGACATCAGCTGGGTTGCAGTTGTCGCCAACATGCCCCTACGTGAGTAAGAATGAAAGGTAACAAATTCCCACCATCTTAATCCCCCAGCTACTGTCTCTTTCCATCCCTGTGCTCAGAAGGACAGCTGTTCACAATAGGGCCATATTTTGTGGTTTTTATCAAAGCTCTGGCCTGCTTTGTCTTTGAAATGAAAGTCAAAACTCAAGAACAAGCAGTGTGGGAGGAGGCAGGCACAGGCACTATGCAGTTTTGCATCGACCCTACCATATTCCCTGGCCTGAGATGCTTTCCCCCCCACATTTTTGGGATCTAGTGCTCAGTCCCTCTGCAGTCTCAAGACCTCTGTGTGCAGAGTGGGAAGGGTCACATGGGATGGTGAGCATGTGGTCATGTTAAGGAGACAAGGCTATGAGGGAACTCTGGGGAATACAGAGAATTACTCCTTTATTACTCTTCCTAAGAAACTTCAGTCACAGTCCTAGTAATGATACTTAACAGGGTTTAAGTAGGAAAGAATGTAAGCATCATAGTGTCAGAGTCAGCAAGACAGAAGGAATATTATATGCTGCAGAAGGAAAATTATGTGCTGCAAGCTTCTAGAAATGACACCAGAAGCCTAACTGGAGAGGTCCTGGAGGCTGGACCTCTGCCCTGCCTTTGACCGCTTGGTCAGCCAGAGCAACTTTCAGTAATCTTCCTGGAGAAGGAGGAGATGACATTGACCCCACTGTCCAACCTGGTCCTACCCTCCCTTTTCTGTCCCGAGCCTAGCCAGCATCACAACACAGTCTATGTGTTGGGGACATTGCTGACCTGGAGTTAGCCCAAATAATTTGCCGAAGTGCGCTCTTCAACAGTCAACATTTTAATTCTGAGATGACTCATCTGTGGCACTGTTTGACCACTGTCATGACCTGGGGCGATCACTTTCATATCTGCCTGCATTTTCACGTCTCTGCCTAGCAAACAGCTTCCACTTCCACTGCTTCCCATCAATACTTCCTAACTGGAAGGAGTGTTATGACCAAGGAATCTGTCCTGTTAACGGATCCAGGCTCAACCCATCACCCCTGCAATACCAAAGTGCTGGCCTATGCCTTCCCTACACCTTTCAGGCTCCGATCTGCATCACAGTTCCCAGGCTGTTGCTGAGCATGACTATTCAGGAGCCATGTGGAGTGTGCAGTGCAGAAGAAGGAGCAGAATCCATAGTGAAATGCAAAATGGTAGGCAGAATCATAGACCACGCATCCTACCAGAGGCCATGGGATCCATGCTCCCAGCCTGCATATGCAGTGCTGCAGACACCAGGGCACTAGGGCCTGGATTCATACTTCTTGGACCGCAGTCGCTGCGGCCAGAACTCTCATAGTGCAGCGAGCTCTGTAATTTACCCAATTTATCTCTTCGTTCCATCCCAGAGACGAGTGAAGTACCACCTCTTTCCCTCCCCTTTGGAGCCACCTGATGCCTCTTTGGGGACGACACCAGATCCACCCCATACCTTGTGCCTACATTAGCTGAAATGTTGCCCTTTACGGTGGTGGGCACCCAGCCAGCTCTCCTGCAGCCAGCGGCTGGGCGTGCAAAGGGCCAGCGTGTTTGCACGCAGCTCCGTCCCGTTCAGCCTCTCCCAGCAGCTGCTGCGGGGGTGATGGGGACAAGCAGATCTTTTTTCAGACCCCCTGGGGATAGGCTTCAACAGGTCCGTTTATTCATTGATTTAAGAAATCCAGCTGCAATTATGGTTAATCCACTGAGAAAAGGAGCCCAGGCTGGGAACTTGGCTCAGGGCAGGGCTTTTGCCACTGTGCTCACTGCGGTTCTTGCTTCATTGTAACCCTGTCCGCACCACCATCACACGCACGATGCAGTCACAGTGCTGATTCCATCACTTAGCCACATATCACACAACTTTTTTGCAGCAGAAACCCCTTCTGCCAATGTCTCAAGGCTCTGTGATAAAGGAGGCAGAGAAACAGTCCTGACCATCGCCACTGCTCACTGCCAATAGCCTCTGTCACATCGTCTTTGTCAGGCAGCACTGAATCCCTGACCGTCACTGGCATGATTAGCTCCTGCAACAAAACAGCCTTGGCCCTGTTGGAATTGGAGAGTTTGATCTGTTTCCCCAAGGATGTCAGTGTTCCACCAGTTCAGGTTTGCCTTAATTTGGAATAAACCCTAAAATCGTGCTAATCCTTTCTTGTCAAGATGGTTTTGCACCTTGCACCCAGCCCTGCTGAGACCACTGACTGCCACGCTAAGCAGTTCCAAAGCAAAGATACTGGGAGCCCCAAACATTTCCAGCTGCAACACAGAGTGTCCTCAAAAGGAAAAAAGTCATAGAATCACAGCATAGTTGATGCTGGACAGGACCTCTGGAGATTGCCTAGTCCAACCTCCTGCTCAAAACAGAAACAGATAGAGCAGGTTGACCAGGGCCTTGTCCAATCAGCTTTTGAATATCTTCAAAGACAGAGACACCACAGACAATGTTCCAATGTTTGGCCACCATCACCATAGAGCCATTTTTCTTATGTTTAAATGTAATTTCCTGCGTTTCAGTTTGCACACATTGGCTCTTCTCCTGTCACCCAGTACCACTGCAAAGACTCTGGCTGCGTCGTTTTTATACCCTCCCATGGTTATTTACACATATTGATAAGAATAGAATAAAATAGAATAGAATAGAACCATAGAATGGTTAGAGTTGGAAGGGACCTTAAAGATCACCTAGTTCCAACCCCAATGCCGTGGGCAGGGACACCTCCCACTAGACCAGGTTGCTGGAATAGAGGAGACTAGTCTACACTAGACTCTTTCAGTTGGAAGGGACCTACAATGATCATCTAGTACAACTTCCTGACCACTTCAGAGCTGACCAAAAGTTAAAGTATGTTGTTAAGGGCACTGTCCAAATGCCTCTTAAACACTGACAGACTTGGAGCATCAACCACCTGTCTAGGAAGTCTGTTCCAGTGTGACCACCCTCTTGGTAAAGAAATGCTTTCTAATGTCAAGTCTGAATTCACTTAATGTATGCTTTATTGACTTTGCACAGTACATCTTAATCAATACAGCATACTGTAATTTTCTTTACATCAATAGGTCATGCTTGATAAAAATCGTGTAGCATAACACTATGAATTTACTTTATCAAACACAACTTTATTATCAAACAGAATGCTGAGTGTTGCATTCCAAAAAGCCACATTCCTGTTCTGTAATTCTCTATTGGTAAACATCTGCATCAGATTTTCCATTATGTTTCACTGGATAGTTGTCGATTACCTGGCCTATAGATCCATTGGTCTTCAGGCTTCTCCACTTTAAATACAGGAACTGTGTTTGTACCTTAACACTCCTCTGCTATTCCCACAGTAATCAAAGAGTAATTAAAGTCAGCTCTCAGTGGCCCAGAGTTGAGTAGCATTTATTACATTTTTGGGTAATGAAAGATTCTAAGAGATAGAAGCAGACAGAATAAAACTGTATCTTCAACAGGGTAAGAACGATGCTGGTTGGGGAGTCAGAAGGAAGACACAAGGGATAAGTGATGTAGAGAGCAGGAAAAGTACAAAGGAGTAGTATGAAGGTGATGTTGCTGAGAGAGGAATGAGCGACAGGTGTTTACCAGGTGATGGGTAGTAGAAAGGGAGTGTTCGTGGGGAAGGTAAGTAATGGTAAAATGCTACAGGGTGAAAAGAAGCTGGAAAAAGAGAGATGGAGGTTGAGGAACTACGGAGGAGTGTGTGCAGGAAAGGATCTGAGGTGAAAGAAAAGCTGGGATGCTAGAAAGTATGGTCATGGAACTGTGCATTTCAGAAGTTACAAAGCCACTGAGAATGGAAACTGAGATGGGGATGTTTCCAGCAATAGGATCAGGCTAAGAGCTGGAAGGGATTACCAACAGCATAGTCCTGGGGACTGGAAAGAGGTAGCAAAGTAAGAAGAGCTTCTAACCCCTAATTCTCTCCTTGCTACCTTTTCCCAGGATTAAAACGTGCACCTAGAAGGGCATTGGGGGATTAGGAGACGTGTGTTGCTCAGAAAGGGTCAAAGTAGTTATAGGAAATGGAAGAAGGAAGGTTTTCTAGAGGGGTACCCAGGCATCTAAAAGAGCGTGAATGACATTCTCTTAGGACCTGAAGGCAACACAAGGGAGGAGGTGTGCTTGGGCTGGTCTTGGATAGTCTTGGAAAAGGTTCCTTGGGACTGAAGGATTCAGGAGGGCAGCAGCAGGGAAGAAGTGGTAGTGGAGGCTCATACAGAGCGGAGATGGCTCTATGAGGAGGGCGCAGTCAGTCTGGATGAGGATGAGGAGTGAGAGCAAGGCAATGGTGTAGGACTGCTGGGAGGTATCACTACAGGAATTTTGGCAGAGTTATTTATACAGATAAATTTATGCAACCTGTGGTTACAGCTCCTCTGTTAGCCTTTCCCAGTGATGCTTAGGCTGACCACCCTCTCACTGCTACTGTCTTCTGAGCTGAATCTTACATGTGGACGTTCATGGCAGTGAGTTCACATTTCCACATGCACCTAAGCCAGTCGAGGAGAGAGAGGGGTGAATTGTACTTCAGCAGGGCTGTTGGTGTTTGCAGAATGCCATTTTCCTGAGTGACGGTAACTAGAGGGGGACAGTTGAGCAAACTGACACTGAGACCCCTGCTGCTAACAACCCTCGGTGCAGAAGAGCCCGCCTGTCACTTGATCCTGAACACAAGGAAACGGGAAGAAATGCACGGCAGCGAGCAGGTTACAACATGCAATTCTCTGTGGCTTTCTCCAACAGCCCACCTCCATGGCTCCCACCACCTTCTCAGTGTCATCATCACTCCCCAGCTACCCTCCACAGCCACGTGCTGGGGGCTTCCCAGTATCTCCACCCCATCGGCCTGAAGCCACCCTTCAAGGGTCCTGGTGGAGGCCCAGGTGACATCTAGGAGTGTTCCCTGCCTTGCACAGGTTGTCCTGAGGAGGCCACAGGCCCTGTCATGCCCCTGCTCTCCCACAGCAAGTGGGCCCTCACAGGCATTTTATTATAAGGGAAAAAGAACCACATACAGAAACACAAAACTACATATTTTGCTCTATTTTGAGACAAAGCAGGTGCTGCAGCCCGTAGAAAATGTCCTGAAGTCCCTGTGGCCAGGAAGAGAGTGGATACTTCACACACGGAGAGTTGTTTCCAAGAGAAAGGAGGTGTTTTCAAGCCCAAAGGAAGCACACGGAGGTGGCACTGGGCAGTGCTGAGCCATGGGGTGAGGACCACCAGCTGGGGAAGGAGCCTGGCTCCATGGTGTCAGGGACAGTGCTGCAGAGAAGTTGCTCTCTGGGTCACGATGGCGTCTCACACCCAGGCCACCATGGTGCCCCAGACCCCAAAGCCTCTTGCAGGGTGAGACCCGCCTTCCCTCCCCACCATGGGGAGTGGGCTCTAGGGCTTCACCACAGCCTCCTCGCTGCACCTGTCCTCCATCCGCCAAGGGCAATCGACGTAGCGCAGTGCCCCGCTGACAGGGCTACGCTTGGCGGGATCTAGAGCCAGCAGGCTCCGCAGCATCAGGGCGGCCTCAGCCGTCAGGCGTTTCCAGTGGCGGGGCAGGTTCTCCTCCAGGCCTGTCTCCTGCCACAGCATGAAGTCCTCAAAGAAAGGGTCATCTGGCAGGCTCTGCTCCCAGGGGAAGTAGCCAGTCAGCAGGCAGAAAAGCAGCACACCAAAGGCCCAGGCATCCAAGCTGGTGTCGATGGGAACCCCCTGGGCATTAGTGGTGTTGCTCAGCTCGGGGGCGGTGTAGGGGATAACCCCGGCCACCAGCTTGAGCTTGGTACCCTTGGGCCGCGTAAGCCCGAAGTCAGTCAGCTTGATGCGCCGACACTCGGGATCGAAAAGCAGGACGTTCTCAGGCTTGACGTCACGGTACACGAGGCCTCGGCTGTGGATGAACTCCAGCGCGCTGACGAGCTGCTTGGCACACTGCTTAGCGGCTGGCTCGGGGATCCCGTCCTGCACAGGGAGGGAGACAGACTGTCATGGCACACGCAGGGCTCCTTGGCAGCCCTGCCAGCTGGGTTCTCACCTGTGTGCTCTACACTGGGGAAGACCATTGCATTTCTGGTCTTGCAAGCCTGAAGCTGCTTCAGCGCTGTAGACCCCAGAGAGATGCAAAGCCCATTGCCTTTATTTCCCTCCCTCCGACCCACACAGCTTACACAAGGGCCACACGCTACAGTCCCAGTCGCCATGGCCTTGTAGCAGCACTCACCCGGGGTTTGATGATGGAGATGAGGTCTTTGTGCAGTGCTGGTTCATAGAGGAAGCCATAGTACTGGCTGGACTCAATGGCAATTCCAAACATGCCAATGATGGCAGGGTGGGTGGCAAGGGAGAGGGCCACGCAGTACTCATACAGGAAGGTGTGCAGCTTGGTACTGGCTTTGGGTAGCAGCTTGAGAGCCATAGGAGTCCCTGGGGATGGGAGAGCGGGTAAGACTCCCCTGAGAGTCACTCACACCAAGGGCACTGAGCAGCCGTGGGTCCGGACAGTCACAGGCACAGGGAGCCTCTGGCCCAAAGCTTTGTGTGGATTTATCCTGTGGACACCAGATCTGGGAGCAGGCACTGCCGCTGGTGTGAGTTTTGAGCCAGTCAGTGCATGCACAGGAGCACTGGGCAGAGCAAGGGAAATTCAGGCTACGTGGGCCCATCAGTCTGAGCTGGAACTACCAGCGAAGAGTAGTGTCAAGACCCTGTGGGTACTCATAGGCCTTAATGGACCGCCTAGGACCTCCACTCACACCCTCTGTCCATGGGCTTTGGGCACCATTTAAGCTCAGGCTTGGGGCTTCACTCCCTGCCTGATCTGTGTGGTGGGAGTGCTGTTTTCCAGCTATATCACATCCATGATGGTGCCTAGCCATGAACCCTATTGATTCTGACTTGTGGATTGACTTCCTGGCTTGACCTTGGACCTGCCTCACCACTATAACCATGCCTGATGTTCTGGCCTGCTCCCTGGCATCACCTGCCCCCTTGGCTGGGGGCAATGGGATGGTCCCTGGCTGGGGAGGTCCCTGTCCTGCTGGTCTCCCTGGGAACCACCCACCATGCCTGGTACCTGGCCCAAAGGAGCCACCAGCCCACCCAGCACCCTGGCGAGTGGAGAGTAGGCCAGGCACAGTAGTTCATAGGGCGCAGTCGGTTCCTTACCTCTCTGCCTGTGGGTCACTAGCATCACGTGGCCATACTTGCCCCTGCCCAGCTCCCGAATAACCTCATAGTGCTCGGCCACCTCGGTGCGCACCAGGCTCTGAGCTGTGATCTCCAGGAGCTCATCGAGCACGGTTGGTGCCGCTGTCCCTGCTGCTGCCACAGCTGAGCTCTCGGCCATTGCTGAGTGCTGCAGAAACACCACAGCCCGAATCAGGAACATAACAACATGCACAGAGAAAAACACATCGGACACACCATGCCAACCATGCCATGGCAGGGGATATTTCTGCTACTTGGAGCCTGAGCACTCTTGCAGCTGTGCTGGAGTTGAGCTAGTGCTTTTATACACTACACCTCTAGGCAAAGCCCCTAATTATATAAAAGGTCCCTGTATTGAAGGGAATCTCCTTCAGCCTTCTAATCCTTTCTGGCCTCCAGACAGATGCTTGACTCTCTAATTGTAGTCCCTGGTGCCTCTCGTTTCAAAGACCCAGCTCACCTTTCTGTGTCAACTGTACTAAAGCTTGTCCTTCCAGGCCTCCTCTTCTTCTAGTCTCCAAGGTGTAAGGCAACAAGCAAAACATTAACAGAGTCCCAGACTACCAAGCGTGACCCAGCCCTCTTGCTCTCCTTAGCCTACTCCAGCAAGACTGTGTCGCTCTACTCAGAAACCCACCCCTACTGCTTATTGAAGAAAGTTCTTGAGGTAGCAGCAGAGACAGACTTGCCCCTTAGTCAGAGGCACAGTTAGTCCATGACAAAAAAGGGATTACTAGTTAGAGGCAGTTACGCTCTGAGCAAGCCAAAGGGAGCTCAGTACCTCATGCCTGCTGACATTTCTGACCCAAAGTCACTCATCTGTGCAGCCAAGAAACTTAGGCAGGAAGGAAGCTCGGACACCAATGGCGTTTTGAACTACAGCCAGCTGCTTCTTACCCATTTCAGAGAAACACTTTTTTGGTCCCCCCAGCCAGCTACAAGGCAGCATTTTAAGGGACCTGTGGCAGCACCTTCCCCCCTGACTACCTCCCTGTCCTCTGAACACAGGCACCCCTGGGCCTGGGAGCCCCTCCTGGCTTTGGAGCAAGCTCACAGAATGAGTCACAGGATGGTCAAGGTGAGAAGGTACCTCTGGACATCAGCTAGTGCAACGTCCTCCTCAGAGGAAGGTTAACCCAAGCAGGTTCCTCAGGATTGTGCCCAGTCCGGGTTTGAATATCTCCAAGAATGGAGACTCCACAACTGCTCTGGGCAACTTGTTCCAGTGTTCAATCACCTTTATAGTAAAAACGTTTTTTCTTATGCTTAAATAGAAAATCTGTGTTTCAGGCTCACTGACTCTTGTTCTGTCACTCAATATCATTAAGATGACTCTGGCTGTGTCTTTTTTCACAGTTATTTATACACATCGATAAGATGATCCTCTCGAGCCTTCTCCTCTTGAGGCTAAACAAGTCCCAGCTCTCTTTTTCTCTCCTCTTATGAGAGATGCTCCAATATGCTAATCATCTTCATGGTCTGGATTCGTTCTAGTATGTCCACATCTCTCTTCTGCTGAGGAGCCCAGAACTGGACCCACTACTCCAGATGTGGCCTCCCTAGTGTTGAGTAGAGAGGAAGTATCACCTCCCTTGAGCTGCTGGTAACAATTTGCCTAATGCAGCCCAAAAGCCTGAGGGTTGCAGCATTCTTGGATGTGTCTTAAACAGTGTGCAGCAAGACAGAGCTCCAGCGTAAATCCAGTGGCTCACCTCCGCAACTACAAACTCAGGATGTCTTCCCATGAAACATTCTGATTCACATGACACCTTTTCAGGGAGGGAATAGGACCTCACATTGCTAAAAAGGAAGGTGGCATCCTGGGAATATGAGTGGGAGCAGAAAGAATGAAGCCTTTTCCCTTGCTTTTTATGTGTCTCTGTCTGTGACTAGAGCTTATTACAGTTCCTTCAACTTCCATCCCCCACTGCTGCTAAATCTGGTAATTCTTAAGAGTTCAGTAATTTAGCAACAGAATTATTTAAACCTAGGAAAACTACAAAAAGGCTGGATTCATACAGGGGACTGGGACTAGTTGTAGGAGAGATCCCCTTCTTTTCCCTTCCCTTCTCTCCTAGACTGCATTGCTAAATCTTATCCAATTCAGAAGTATCAAGTAATTGGCCCTACTTTTCTGCAAAGGCTTTGGCTTGGTGTGAGAGCCAACTGCAGTCAAAGTTAATACAGTCTGTAGGGAGTTCAACAATGAGCAAGTGCGTGCATGGGAGGGGATGAATGGAAGGCTGGGGAGAAACTCACAGGGAAAGATGGCCTGGAAAGGATTTTAAAAATTTTGCTTTGATGTCCTCCTGCTTGCTGCCCAGCCGGCACAGCTTATGAAATTCCACACAGCAAGAGCATCACAGAACCCACAAATGGACCCACTCTGCCACTGACATTTCCAAACCGGTGTTCCACATTTAGGTGTTAAAACAAATAGCTGAAAAAGTCTTTTAAAAAGTCCTAGCTTGGAATACAGAGAAAAAAATTAAAATGTAATTGACCTTTGAAAGACATAGACCTTCCCTAGATTTTAGATAGGCTAAAGCCACACTAAATAGAGAGTGGAGCAACAGGAGAGATGTCTGCTTGTCTTGTGCAGAACACATTACATTTATATTTGTGACGAAAATATCAAAAGACTTTTTCTGTATGTAAGACAGTGTTTCTCCTATATCAAATTCATGGTCATATATAAGTTCTTGTCATCAAATGGTTCATGATCTTCTCAGATAACTTAATTTCTCAAACTTGAGTTAGATAAAATTTCCTCCCTTGTAGGCTGGCCACCTGTTAGTGCTATCTAGCCCAAAGGTTACAATCTTCTCGCTGCATCCATTTAATGTATTATTCAATAATTATATGCTTTCCAAATATCTATTCATTAATCTGTTTTTATTTCTATTGAATTATTTATTATGTGATTCAGCTGTTCTGTTTTTTATATGATTCATTACTTCTCTCCTATTTACTGTGTGAAAAGGTGTTTTTGTGAATAGGAGGATATGCATCTCTGTATGTTCTTGGTTCTCACTCTAGCTTTGGGAGTCAAAACATTTCAGTCAATAAGCTTTTGCAATTAAAAAAAATCCAAGAAACTCTTGTGTTCTTTCATTCCACATTTCAAGTGAACTGCAATATAGGTGACAAGGATCCTTACTTCCATGCGTGGCCCCACTGGCATGGGAGGGCAGATTGTCTGGGTACAGAGTAGAGCATCAAAGGGAAATAGCCAGCTTGAAAAAACAGATCAGCCAGAGGATATGTGTAGAGTGTCTTGAGGGACAGTGGCAATCCTGTGGCTCTGGTCAGGGCTCCATATGAAGGAAGACCCATCTGCAGTCACTCCAGAACAGTTTGCAGGCTTTGGCCCTTGCTGCCCTTAAGGAAAGTGATTACAGGACACAGTCCATACTTCAGGAAAGAGCCAAAGCTGTCAGGTCTTTCTCTGAGATACCACTGCCACTAGCTAGGAAGCTAAGTGAGGGCCAAATTTGGGTCACCACTGAGAGAGTGTGCCTAGGTGCTCTGATTTTTCCTCCACTATCCTTCCTGTGCTTCATCCCCGCTAGAGGTCCTGTTTCCAGGCTGTTGATACGCGAGAAACCCAAAAGAGCCTCTAATTAGAGCAGCAAGAAATTCACATCCTTTCCACCATTGGGAGATGTTTCCCAACTTCCTGAGGAGCTGAGGAGGAGCTAGCCTATGGAGATATGATGTATTAACCTATGTAATGTTATTCTGGTTCTTTAACCAAAATGCTTCATATATTTGGTCCAGAAAACCACTTCATACATGTCAAGAGCCAAAGACAGTGTAATCTCTGCGTAACAGAGATGGTGGTATGATGACAGAATCACAGAGTTGTTTAGGCTGGAAGGGACCTGTTGAGATCACCTAATCCAATCCCCTTGCTCAAGCAGAGGCAGATGAAGCATATTTTAGTATCTGCCCAGATGGAGACTCCACAACCTCTTTGGGCAACCTACCACGCTATTTGACCACCTTCACATTAAAAAAAAAAAAAAAAAGAAGAAGAAAGAAAAAAGGTGTTTTTTTGTGTTTAGATGGAATTCCTTGTGTTTTAATGTGTGCACATTGCTTCTTGTCCTGTCAATGAGCACTACTGAGAAGAGTCTGGCTCCCTTTTCTTCATTCCTTCTCATTGGGTATTTACATACACCATTAAGATCCCATCTGAGCTTTCTCTTTTCTAAGCTGAAGAGTTTCAGCTCTCTCAGCCTCTCCTCATATCAAAGATGCTCCATTAAAAATGACCTTGAGCATATGGCATGTAGGGTCCATTCTCTTGTCTGACCTTCTACAGAGCTTTAACCCAAACCAAATAACCAATAACATTTGGGGCACCTCTCACAAAAAGTCATGTAGGCTTGATACAAAGCCAATCTTTGGTCACCTGTAAAAGCCAGTGTTAACATTCTTGCTGCTATGTATTTCTATGATATCCTAATCCAAATTTACCTAACATGCTGCTGAAGTTTCTCAGCTAGAGAATCGAGATTTTTGGTGCCTGTTGTATTTCTCCTGACTCTTGCAGGATTTGCATGCGCTGTGGTCAGGGGTACAACCACAGACGATGAGAACATATTTTAAACTACTTAGACCGAGTAAAACTAGTAGGGTACAGACTGAAACTCAGGCTTTGTGTTTAACCAATGCTTTACTTAGGCTTCACAAACAGTTTGACACACTGCTTCTGTGGTGCCTACATCAGTTAGTTTAAAACCAAATAGGATGATTCCAGAAATTGTAGTCACATTTCGAATGAACACCTCCATGCTCTCTGATCAAGACACCTCTCAGTCTTCTTATTGGTTAAATGCCTTCAAAAAACCTTCTGTCCAATTCTCAAACCAAGGCCTTTTTTCCAGCTCTCAGATCCATTTTATGGCTCTTTTCTGAAGCCTCATCACTTTTTCTGTCCCCCATGTTAAAACACTGACTGCTCCTGGGGGAATGCCTCCTGTGACACATTCAGCTAGAATTAACGCCCTGTCTTATGCTGTGGCCCCAAGATCTCTTTTTGCAGGAGCACCACACTGAGAAGCTGCACAACCTGATACATCCATTATGACTCCAGAGTTTTTCCAAATTACTGAGGAGTTTTTTGGGGGAAAAACTCCACTTCCTCTTCACATCCCTTTCTGGGTGTTGCCTGCCTTGTTTCTACCTGAATACTTTTGCACCACCTTTAATAAAGCACATTTTGCTCAAATGGACTTAGCGTATCAAGTAACTCAGATCAGTTGGTGTCTCCGTTGTTATCAAACCACTGCATTCATTTCTGTCTAGGGGCTGTGTAAGGACCCTACCTGCAGGGGTTTCCCATCAACCTCTAAATTGCTGATGGGAGTTCAGAGCAGTTCTCAGGCCAGTATTGGTTCATACGGCACCTGCCAGAAATGTCCCATTCACTGATCATTCCCTGAAAGCTATCTGTACAAATTCATCCTGGCATTGGTCAAAATCAATAATCCACACATTTTTAATGAATTTAAAAATAAGCCCAGTATAGTGGAAATTGATGTATTTTATTGTTGTCCTCATCCTACACAATTGATTTTGTTAAATCCTGATTCTGTTGTAATACTTTTACCTTTGTCAATGATCTAGAAGAAAGCATTGAAATCATCCAGAAAATGTTTGCAAATAAACCAAAATGGGTTTGGGTAGATAATGCATTGCTTGATAAAACTAGTGCATGCACATGCACACATACAAAAGGGTTTCAAATGACCAAAGAAGTCAGGAGTTTAGTGTGGCATTGAGTGACAGAAACAAAAAAAAAAAAAAAGGGAAAAAAAAAAAAAAAGGGAAAAAAAAAAAAAAAGGGAAAAAAAAAAAAAAAGGGAAAAAAAAAAAAAAAGAAAGAAAAAAAGGAAAAAAAAAGAAAAAATTATCATATTAATCAGACAAATCTAATCTTCTTTCTGCTTTGTAGATAAAATGGGCACTGTGTAAACCCAGAAATGTAGATGTGGCATAGCCTCACTTCCTTTGCAGGCCTTAATATGTAGGATGATACAGAATTGCACTAGAAATAATCTTCAGTGATATAGATACACATCTTAATGATACAGATGCAAGTCTAAGAGAATAATGTACAAGGGCTACTAATGTTGCAGATTCCACTTTTGCCCAAAAAGCATCAGATGCAGGAAACATCAGCAGTGAGAGGCAAACTAGCATTTTCCAGATGCTAAATTAAGAAAATAAGGTTCACTGTAAACAAAAAAATAGATATAGCCATGCATCTTTACATAGACTAAGATAGATTATAACAAAAGAACAGATCTGTTCTGAGATGATGTGCCTCTTACAGTGAACTCTAGTTTCTGCAGAGGTTCCTACACAGATGCCCTGAGACAGTCTGAAATTTAATCTCTGAAAATCAGCTAAGTTAGGAAAGCTGTATTTCTGAAGAGCTGGCCACCTGCTAATGACTTCTGTGCTAGAATTGAGAATATCATGCACCAGTGGATTTGGTATTTTTATTAGAAATGCATTCCTTCCATTTGCTCGGCTTTGCATTCTTCTTTATCTACTATTTGTGGTGGTTTTTTGAATGTTAAAAATATATATTGATGAGAAAGATTGATTTCTCTAGGGTAAATTTCCTGAACTCTTCTGGAGGCCAGCTGATGGATCAACAGAATTAGTTATTGGATGTTTCCCATCTTTTTAATGGTATTGGTGAGATCACAGTTCAGTAAGCTAGCGCCGGTGTCCACAGTTTGACGGAAAAAGGACCAGAGGAGAACCATGAGAATGACAACAGGGATGACAATTACGGGGGAAACTTCCAGGGGAGCAGTCTTTTTAGCTTATCAAACAGATAGCGAAGAATTGACTCTGTCATCTGTACATACCTTTGTGGGTACTAGAATTCCACAAAAGAGGGCTCTCCCAATTAAGTAAAGCATTATAATAGAAGCAACAGCTGAAGCTGAAATGAGGTAATTTCAGACCTCAACTGCGGTACAGATTTTGTGAAGAAGGATGTTTGCCCCTAAAAGTCTTATCAAACAGTATGGAAGAACAGCCTTCCATCTCTGGAACTTTTAACTCAATAATAGCACTTTTTTTTCCCTCAAAGGTCCACTCCAGCGCAAACCACGTTTAATACAGGCAAAGAATCAGAACAGATTATCACAGTGGTTGTTTCTGGCCTTATTGCTGATAGATTTATGAGCTTCTTTCTAAAACTGGTCAGCAGGCTAATGCTTAATCTCACTGTGGAGAACCGCATGACTGTCCCCCTTAGCAGAACTGTGTGTTGCTCTTCTTGGTCAGAAACACCTAGCAGCCTCCCCGGAGAGAGCCCGCAAGACTCTCCCCAGCAAGCAGTATTCCATGATCTCCACGCAGCAGCCTCCTCGGGAAGAAATCGGCAGCAATCTCGCAGGGATGAGGACACATCACACCCTCCTCCCAACCAACCAGCCGGTACCGCCACACCATCCCGCTTGGACGCAACCGGACACAAAGCAAACTTTCAGGGCAGAGCCACCTAACGAGCCCACCATCAACCAGATGTGGGAAATGGGTGCACTGGAGTCTCCAAAACCAGTTTGCGAGGGGTGGGTGCCCTTTTTCGTGCCTGTCCAGTCTCTTTCATCCTGCCACGGCTGTAACTTCTCTTCCCACGCTCCCTCCCTGTCCCTCCCAAGCCTCTCACCTTCTCCAGCAGCGCAGCACTGCCGGCCGGCCGTGGACTGCCTCGCTTCCCCCGCTGCAGCCTCTGGGCTGGGTTCAGCCTGCGCCGAGCAGCCGGAGGGGGCTGCCAGGCATTACGGGGAGAAGCGTGACGCTCCGCCCCTTCCCCATGTCCCTGGTCCTTGGGGGCACACTGCCTCCCCGCTGAAGGTGACCTCTGGGAGGGAAGAAAAGAGGGGGAACAGGGGGAGGAAGAGGGCTATCCATCTGTCCCGTTTATAGAGGGGGAGGTGTTGCGGGGATCGGGGTGGGGTTGTGGTTTCTGCTCTTGCCATACCATCATAAGCCCCAGGGACCCTTCAGCAGACCCACCCTTTTCAGGCCTTCCCTCCAGCATGGGCTCTCATTACAGCTGAGGAAGCAAAGCTGCTCCCAGGGCTGGTGCATGGTCCTTGATCTGGGGCTGTGCCAAGTAAGAGTATGGCCCTGATGGCAGGGCTCAGGATGACCATGGGCTGCCAGCGCTTACTCTTGGCGACCAAAGGGGCCAAAGACACATCAGTCACAATTGCCTGTGTCAGTGAGCATCAGAGACCAGGCACAAACTATAAGTGGCTCAAGGTCCCTTCATGGGGCCCAGGGGGTCAGGCTCCTCACGCACACCAGCACTACAGAGCATTATGGAGAATGTGAAATTATTAATGGTAGCTACAATGACTTGCAGGCGTTTCATCTGTTCTCAGTGGCTCCACCTAGACTATCTTCCTGCACCAGAGTCCTCTCTTCCATTTGAGCTTGGAGAAGAAAGCAACCCCTGGGGACACTGACACCATGCAAGTCCTAGAGCTTGGCTCTGAAGCACAGGGGTTTGCTCACAAGGAGATGGATCAATTTGTATATTGGAATCAGTGATGCATGCAGCTGTGACACTCCTATGTCACTGGCCTCCCTGTTCTTTAGAGCTGGAGCCGTGCAGGGGACCTGCAAGGCTTAAGCACCTAGTAAGCCTCAGCGCCCCATCTGGGGGCACAGTATGGTGAGGAAGACTGAGGAAGAGAGGACAGAGGTGAAAGACACTCTGACAGAGTGGCAGAGCAGCCCCCATAACCGTAAGTACTATGCATCTCCAGCACAGGACTGAACCTTGTTGCCGGCTCTCTGACGGGAGGGGAATTACACCAAGGGCTTGTCACTCAGTGCTCTGCCCCATGGAGGAGCAGTAAAGTGGAAAGCACAGGACCGCCATCACCAACCTGTGAAGAGCGAGTCTGCTGCTGCACAGACGGTGCATATCAGAGGGGAAAAGGAGTAGCACAGTCAGGCTCCCAGCTGTCCCTGTGCTTCTGGGTAAGAGGTGGGGAGTGAGGTTGTGGTGCTGATGACCTAAAGCTCTTGTGCCATTCAAGGCTGCCCCTTCACCCTCATTCTTGAAGGATGCTCCAGTGACTGGGAAAGGCCTTCAATGTGCAAAGTCCCTATAGGCAGGAACACTACAGGCGGGGGTGGTGCAAGCGTACAGGAGAAACCTATCCAATATCCAAGGATTCAGCACTAGGATAAATAGCGTAGTGCAACCAATGCCCCCCAGGAGCCTGTGTTATCTGGACTTCTGGGGGACAGAACGGTGAGGCTGTTGCCTCTACTGGAGACAAAAGTCAAAAGTCAATCTGAGAAGTGTCTCTGGGCACTTACTTGAAGTCACAGGTACAAGACAACACAGAGCTGGAAATACAGTGTAACCTAGACCACCTTTGTCTTTCAGAAAGCTGGTTCCAGGCTGTGGACTTGAGATTACGCTGTCTCCAGCCATGCAGAACAATTTGCCTTCGGCACCATAAGCAGACCCACAAAGAATCTTGCAAAAAGCAGTAAGTCAAGGTCGGTTGTGGATCTCTGTGCATCCTTCAGGCAAACTCTGTAGGAAACCATTGGAGGTGAATGGAAGAGGAGAGGAATTTCAAGTAGGTGTTAATGGCATTTGTGTTCAGATTGCCTAATATTGTCCACTGTAAAGATTTCTTTCAGATGCATGTTTATGCTTTGTGATGCACAAGCATTGGGGATGGCCTATGATATCTAACAATAAATACTTTATGGAAATGCATCCTTTCCCTTCTCTGAATTATTATTGGGTTTAGCATGATAAATATCCTGTCCCTTGCATGCCTGGCTCAGAATAGGCAGCACACAGAAAAATAATGGAACCTGAAGATGCCCAAGAGCCAGACGTGGCAGCCAGTGTCACACAGACATAGCAGTGACAACTGCCTGAGGAACAGCTGGACTAAAGCAGATGCAGTGAAGATACCTCATCAAGGACTCTCCCACACCTCTTTAGTCCTTCCTTCTCTTCCCTTATCCCTCTTCCTTGGCATACACACAACAGCCATTTCACTCCCATCAGAATAGCAGCAGTTCCTCAAGTACACGCTCTAAAGGATCAAGGTTGAATTCCTATTAGTGAGTGCTCCAAATCAGACGATACCAGATGCGCAGCTGCAGCTGGAACACTGCCCCTTCAAAGAGAAATCCACCAGGCTCCAGCAAGTACCCAAAGAGCCACTGAGGGGACTGGCTGCTCCAACACACCACTAGCAGGACACTCAGTTTCTCAAGTGTTGGCCTTACTGTGAACCCTTTCTCTGCAATATCCCTGGCTAATGACACTGGTGGTTTCCAGAGAAGGTGAGTTGGGTGGAGAGGTCTGTATTCCTGTTTCAAAGTTACCAAACCCCACATGGCTCTTTAGTTTCCATTCTGTACTATCAAAGGCGCCATCAGCATCTAGAGTGATGGAGGATTTGATCCCCTTTTGGACCCAAGAGAGCACTCTTTGACACGGCACTGGTGTGGAGGCTTATCAGCTGGGACATATGTGAGAGAAAGCTGCTGAAATAGGAACATCAAGCTTCTTTACCACGACCTAAAATGGCACTGCTCTTTCATTGTTGTAGTCTATGGCAATACTCAGGTTGTCTATATATATTCAAACTGACTTTTCAGAGAGAGTCGTGATCCCTTCATTTCCAGCATTCAATTTTGCTTGGCCCTTTTCAGAACCAGCTTTGTGCCTGATGCTGGAATGGGACTAGCTCTTTGACTTTTCCCATTGCTTTCCTACTTCTTCTATTAATAATTCTGTGAGCTGCCAACACTTTCCACCCCTCCAGCCTCAGCACGGCAGGCAAGCAAGCCAATCTGCAGGGTGCTACAGGGTGGGGGCTGCCTCCTGTACGGAAAGCTGGGTCCCTGAGCTCTCCTCGGCACAGGCAGGGTGCTCGGAGGAGTCCTACCAGCTGCGCAGACCATTTGTGCTCTGAGGTCATTCAGCGCTACCCCATCGCTGAGGAATCTGCTGGCCGTCTTCCTGACAGCGCTGTACAATGTCCCACCTCGCCTGCCAGCTAACACAA
The DNA here is from genome assembly GCA_013398915.1 of Dromas ardeola. NCBI lineage: Eukaryota > Metazoa > Chordata > Aves > Charadriiformes > Dromadidae > Dromas > Dromas ardeola. The sequence goes on from VYZM01006855.1 coordinate 385,054, forward strand.
CACGCTCAAGCTGAGGCCAGACCCTGCTCCCCAGAGGCGTTTCTCAAGCACGCTCCCCAGCTTCAGCAGAGCCCCTCACACCTGAGACCTCTGGTCACCTGCTGATCACCACATCTGCTTTAGAACACCCTGCCCAGTCCCATTTCAGCCTCCTCCCTTCATGCTGCATTGGGTGCAGAGTGGTTGCAAGAGGCAGAGCTAATACCTTGGTATCCATAAGCACTGATCCCAGTGCCTTGCAGCAGTGCTGGGATGGTGCCCTTCCACCCCAGCACGGGGACAGGGACTCAGAATAGCTGTATTTTTAACCTTTTCTGTTGTGATCTCTCCCAGCCTGTCCTCCAGGGCTTAAAACAATATACGATATCCAGTATCCACAATGCACAGCAGCCTTCTACCAAGTTCAACGACTTATTTGTTGCCACAGTTACAGCTAGAGACTGTCTGGGTGGCAGCTCATCTTGCAGCACCCACCGTAGCCTGGTGAGATGATGCCATCACAGCAGGCTGAGTTGGCTAGGGGTCTGGATGGCTTGGAGACAGATCCTGGGGACAGAAGGGTTGCAGTGGGACTTTGCAGGAGAAAAGGCTGGACTTGCGGAGGAGGACTGGGACTTAGGTGATGGGGCAAGGTCAACATTTTTTGCTGGGAAAGCTTCCTGCTGTCAAGGCAGAGAGAGGGGCCAGCTGCTCCTAAGCGTCAGGGAGCCAGGAGACAAGGGAGATAACAAGGCTTGCAGGGCAGGGGCTCACCAGCCAGGGCTTGTCCCACAGTGTCCCACAACGTGGGAGCACAATGTGGGAGCAGTGCAGGCCCAGGCATGGGAGTTGGGTTCAGCTGAGAGTCCAGATCATCAGGTGAGTTCATGGTGACAAAGCAGGTCCAAGGTCTCGTTGAGAAGTTGATCTGCATGTCAGGGTCAGTCTCGGTGGTGGTAGCCAGTGCCAGACACAGTCCAGTGATTGCCAGGCAGGTCTGAGGTCAAGCCAGGGAGTCAGTCCATGTGTCAGGGTCCAGACAAACAGCATCTATGGCCAGAAAGAGCCGTGAAAGAGGTGGAGACAGACCACAATACAGCTCAGGCAGGGACTAAAAGCCTAGGGCTGAGCTGAAATGGGTGTCCTGGTCCCATGGGCAAAGGTTGGAGATGGAGGCTCAGGTGACGTTGGTCAGGGCCATCAAATGCCCTTGAGGCAAGGCAAAATGACGGCTCCTGCTTACCTCTAAATTTTTCAGCAGTTTCATGTCTGCCTCTAGCAATGGGCTGGAAAGCAAAGGATGCTCCTGCTCCCCAAGGAAGGCTGAACCCTCCTGTGCTACCTTAGCTCATTTCTACAGCTTCATCTGCACAGGGTAGCAGGCCAGTGCCCTGCAAATCATCTTCCACCAGCCACCCCCCAGGGACCACAGCTGCTGGGACATTGTCGCCAGTGTTTGTGTCTCACTGTGTGCAGGCTTTTCCTGGAGCCATCCCCAAAATTGGGAGGGGGCGCCTGCTTTCTGACAGGTCTGGGTGGCCAGGGGGCTGGGAGTGCTCATGGGTGCACATTTGGGGCACACAAGTCAGCTGGGCTCTGGCGCTGGCCAGGGGCATTGCAGCATCACGGTGCCAGGAAGCTCCTCTCAAGGCCAGTTTGTTCTTCCCAGTGCCCACCTCAGGGCTGCTTCAGCCAAGGTCTGGAAAAAAGTTTTGTCCAATTTTCTCTGAAATACATCCAGTGATTTGGGCTCCTCGCTGCCTGTAAAACTACCTTCTTCTTTAAAGAAACGATGCCAGAGGAGAGAAGTGGTAATAGCTATAATAAATAGGTATAATAAAACCTTGATGGGAATAAATAAGATGAAAATAAATTACTACTCACTGACTCTTCAAAAGACAAGATGCAAGAGCTAGAGGGAGGTCCAAAACAAACACAAGGCTCACACAGCAAGCCTTCAGCTGTGGACACCTTGCCTCAGGAGAGCGTGGGTAATAAACATTTATGTGGTTTCATAAAATAACTGGATGGAGACGCTGCAGAGGAAAAGCAATTAAATACAAAGATTCAACATCTGTCTCAGACTGCTGGAAGCTAGGAGAATATTTGGCGGATTTACTACATACTTCCTTGCTCTTATATCTTCCACAAGGAATTTGCCACTGTACGGTCTCACAGCCAGGATATAGCATTAAACAGTGTTTTATTCTGATCTGGTTCAGCTGTTCTCATTCATTCCACAAACGAAATGCTGCGGTGGCACGAGTATGCTGCAGCACCCCTTGGGCAAAGCTAGCAAGGCAACAAGCTCCATGGCCCTGCTCTGCCACCAGTTCTCCCAGAACAGCCCTACAGCTGCTATTTAAATAGCTGGCGAGTGATTGTCTGTCCCGGGCTAGCTTGTCACCTTTGCAGCCTCTCCCTGCTAGGGTGACAGCTTTCAGATGGGCCGAGGAGGTACGATGGGAGGGAGTTTGCCTTGTGGGTATGCCAGAGGGTTTCCAGAGAAGAAGTGGATGCCAGCCCTAAGCAGTAGCCTGCTGGATTATTTGCCCCTTCTCTTCAAGGGCCACCTGTGAGTGCATTGTCCGTGGGATGCTACCAGAGGAGTGGGCAGAAAGCCAGCCTTTTAGAAAACAGCTCTTTGGTAACTGAAGGAAGCTCTTGGCTTCATGTTGCAGAATTTGGTGAAAGACAGATCTGCATTTACCTAATCCACCACCTTCAAGATTTTGTAAACCTCACTCATAACTTCTCTCAGCCTTCCTTGTCTCCAAACCGAAGAGCTACAGCCTTTTCTGTAGTTCCTCGTAAAGCAACTATTCCATCCCTTTGATTGCTGTAGTTGCCCTTCTCTGTGCCTTCTCAAACTCCACCACGTCTTTCTTGAGACCAGAACAGCCCCCCTGCTCAAGATCAGGATGCATGGATGTTTTATATAGTGCTAAAATGGCACTCTCTCTTTAACTCTAAATGCTGTTGCCAATGATGCCCAACACTTTTGGCTGCTGCTACGTAAGCTAGGGCAACAAATGACAACTCCAGGATCTTCTTCCTGATTTGCAGCTGCAGATCTGAGCTCTGAGTTCAGCATCACGTAGATGTGCTAGATTATTTTCCCCAAATGTATTACCTTACATGTATCTATGTTGAAGCTCATCTGACACTTCTCTGACCAAACACTTAATTTTGTGGGATCCTTATGAAGTTCCTTGCCATCAGAACAGTATTTGACCACCCAAGGAAAGTCCATATCATCCTCAAACTTGGAGATTTCACAGTTCAGTCACTTTTCCAGGTCATCCATGAAGATACTGAATAAAACTACCCCCAGTGGCAATCCTTGGGCTATCCTCACTGCTTATTTTCCACCCTGAGAAGTGTCCCATGTGCCTTACCCTTTCCTTCTTGTCCTTTAGTTAGCTCTCATTCCATAAAAGGACCTTTCTTCCCCTCAGCAAAAGTTCCTTTAGTAATTTCTGGTGAACATTATGTCATTTTTGGAAGTCCATATGCATTCTATCTCCTGAATCCCCTCTATCCATGTGCTTATTGAGACCCTCACAGAACCCAGTACGACAACGACACAGTATTTCCCTTTACAGAAGCCACACCGACTCTTTCTCAACAGACTGTTATTCACATACTCATCAGTCTTACTCTTTATTATAAACGCCACTCTCTTATCATGGATCAAAGTCAGACTCACCAACCATTTTTTATAGTGGGGGGTTACACTGGCAATCCATCAGTGCTCTGGCACAGAGACATTAATGACAGGTTATACAGCCTGGCCAGAAGTTAGCAGTTCCACATTTGAATTCCTTCAGGACTTTCAGACAAATGTCATGCAGTCCTAGAGAATTATTAACATTTAAAGTATCCATCTGGTCTTACTTCAAACTAAGCTGTCTCCTCTGACTAATCTACTGCAAATATGGAACCAGCAGTGGAAATCTCCCCACAGAACAAGGCACTCCTGATGGAAGGTGGAAGAAGCAACTATATCCCAAGGCTTTTCTCCCAGACAGATATAAAACAAAGGAGCTTTAAAGCTTCCTAAATTCCCTGGGAGAAACATCTGAAGTTTGATGTCTTGGCAAATCCGTCTTTCAAGAGCTGAATTGTCTTGTCTCTTTCCCAGAAGCATGGCTGCCGGTATGGCTGTTGCTGCACCTTCAAGGTGATACTATTGAGGGGTAGAGGCGAGAAATCAAGACTGGTCTGGGAAAATATAATACGTGGAAACTGGACCCAGGTGGCACTAGGGGATGATATTAAACTAAGGAAAAGTGCATTAATTGTATAGATTCATTTAGCTGCTTTGAAATTCAGTTCCACAGAAATGATCTGTTAAATCTAAGCCCGTCTCAGCTGGGGACTCTCAGAGTCTGATCTTCAGCTTTGCTTGTCACTGTGGTCCAATGGTCCATATCTGGCATGAGATGACACTAAGTAACTCCCTAGATACATGAATGGCTGAGGACCTGGGACAAAAGTGAACAGGGAAGAAATATGTGAATATGCAGGCAGAATGAAAACAGGCAGAAACACCTCCTTACTCTGGTGAGACATTACTGGATGGACGTGTGGGGTGGAGGGTTTGGATTTCAACATCAACAAAACTGCTACCACAGTTCTTCTGTCTCCACTGAAAAAGGAGGCAGGACAGTCTTTTGCTGTCTTCAGGCAGCTCCTGATGCCTGCTAGTCTGGGTTTACCTTCGTGCTATCCTGCCCTGTCAGAGCTGTAAGACCTGTCTACTGCTGTGGTCCCCGGAGATTTTTTGGTTTGCAGAGCCCATCCAAGGAATTGCCCTGTGAGGGATGATCTACAGGCATGACATAAGATATAGGATTCCCAGCTGTGCTTCATCCCTAGAGGAGCTCAGATGCAGTGTAAGTCTTCCAGAGAGCAGATTTCAGCAGCCCCTGCAACTGCATGAAAATTGGGGCTTCACTCGTGAGAGGTTCAGAATCCTCCCACATCAGAGAGTCAGAGAGCGCTGCTGGTGCTGAGATGTTAGCAGGGATTGTTCCAGAGATGAAAGGAACTCAACCTCCAGATGGACCCTGATCTACCTCCCCTTCATACCCTGTCATAACCTGTCATGTCCCTGCCTGTGGCAGTGGGGTTGGAACTAGATGTTCTTTAAGGTCCCTTCCAACCCTGACAATTCTATCATTCTATGGTAACTGGTGGCTCCACCAGTTACCAGCAACTTCACATGCATGGTAAAACATTACCTCAGTTTCTAATAACAGAACCAGGCAGAAAGGATATGTCCAGGATAAACATGTCCATCCTATTGTGTCCTGAAACTTTCAGTTTGTCGTCTTTTTCCTGTTATCGTCCAATGAAAGGCTCTTCTGCAATGATTTTTTCCTTACCAGGAACCTCAGATATTAAGATTATCTTTTCAAATTCGTCTGTAGTTTTGGCTCTTTGAGTTGGACAGCCCAAGCCTAAGCATCAAAGCTGCCAGGAAGTCACAGTGCACACTAGAGGTGAAGACAGCAAACAGGGCTCAGCACTTCTCAAATTCGTGCTCTCGTCATTCCTCGCAGGACCGCAAAACTGTGCTCACAGTTAGAGGTCTAAACACCAGAGATGTCATGTGAGGGGATAACATATTATTATTCCTGACACATGGCAGTGCAAACAGAAAGCTGTGAAAGAATGTACTGAACAGGTTTGGAAAACTCTTGAGTAGGCTTGACCAGTAGGAGTGGACATACCAAGATGCTAAACTAAAATGTATTCTCCAACCCATGCAAAAGAGGGAACAGAAAAAAGAGATTTTGGCCTCGAGTCACATCTTGTTCTTTTGTACCTCCATCAATCTATAGTAACTCCACCAACTACAACTGAATTGCTTCAATTTGCAGCACATTTTAGCTCAAATTGCACTTATATGCCAAAGGAGGTAAATTCAGATTTATTGCAACAAAATTTTGTGTAGTATGAACAGAAACTAGACCTAGAATATTTTTTTTTTAAAAAAAAGCACAACCAAAAAAACAAAAACCCCACAACTAACACAAAACAGTAAGAACTTGAATCTACAGTTCAATTTTTAAAAGATTTTATTTCCTGGGCATATCTAAAGACGTTATTTTTAAAAACAGGGCTGGGGGGGGGTGAGGGGGGTGGATTTGTCCTCAAACTTTCTAAAAACACAAATGCCAGTAATTTCTGGAGGAACGTAGAGTACCCAAAGTGACTGTGTATCATTGCCCAACCATCTAGTTTCCTGTGATAGTGACATTGCTGCTCCTTACCATTTTGCACGTTTAGTTCAGTACCAGCTCGCTTCTGCTGAAAAACCTCGCAGCGCAGCTGAGCTAGCAGAGATCATGGGTTTGCACTGCAGGACGCTGGTCTTCCCATGTGGGCACATCTATATAAGTTCACTTAAGTCGTGGCTACCAGCATCAGTCTTCCGCTAAGATGAAATTCGAAGTGCTTTTCTCCGCAGCTACTGACCCAGACTTGTGAACATGGTCAGCTCTCAGTGATAAAACCATGACGCTAAGCAGATATTTTCCTCCATTAGGAAAGACACAGATCAAAGCCTCTTCCATATTGGCCATATAAACTCTTTAAAAACTACCCATCTCTTGGGGTCCCTGCACAATACTCCTCCATTCCTTCACAGGTGGAAATGGCTAGGGTATTTGTGATGATCTGGCTGGAGCATGAATTGGGTGCCTCTGTGTAATGTCGCCCAGTGGCTCTCAGCCACAGCTTGAAAAGCTGAAAGCTCTCCAGCTAATGCATTATTTTATTTCAGTGATGTCATGTTTAAAGCATCGTTTCCTTAGTCTTAGGCTCTCCCATGGGGTCAGTAAATTCCACATTCAAAGATTTTAATTCCTTGGTGAGTGACAAGCTGGAATGACAGTTTGATTCCTAATCCTTCTTTTGAGTGCTGAATGGAGCATCTTGTCATTAGTACATCAGACAGATGCTATTAAAGATATCATGGGAATAGCAAACACCAGCAATTCACAGTGAGCCAGCTGGAAAACAACAAGACTTGGGATGGTCCCCTCTCCACCTCATCAGCCTGCAGAGGTCTTTGCTGAGACCTCCCTGCCTCTCAACTACTGGTTTAGCATGATACAGTGCAAACATCTTTCTTTTCCTTTCTCTTCCAGCTCTTTTCCTTCCTTCAGACCCACCATTTCCCAATTTGCCTGGGGGAAGAAGGAATTAATATTTAAAACTTGTTCCACTTTGTTAATTCCTGTTAATTCCTTTTAATTTCCTTCTCCTTTGAATTCCTTTCCAGCTCCTTGTCTTTCTGACGAAACATCCTGACATGTTCCTCTTCAACCCCCTTTGCACATACCACTTGTCATCAGCCCAGCAGAACAAGTACATTTGGGGAGGCAGTGAAATTAGGGCTCGGCAAGGGAATGGGGTGGGTGAGATCCCAGAAAAATCCCAGATACCCGTTTTTTCACAAGTTGCTTTTGCCTTATTGAGGATTAGCTTCCACTATCCCACCAACTTTGCTATCTACCTCCTGCCATTATTGCTGTGTTCAGCAATTCCTAGGAATTTAACTTTGCGCTTTGGCATAAGATCTACAAATCACCCAGCAACGGCCATGAAGCAACACAAGGACACCTGTCTCTTACAGTACCATTGCTCGCAGGGTGATGGAGAAAGGCTTAGTGACAGCGAGGAGTGTTTATCTCCTCAAATCTCTAGGGCACCTGGAAATAGAAATGTCCCTGCCTTGCCTCTTCGGTGCTGACCCACTGCCTCTCCTTTGAAGCAGATCTCCCTTTAGCTCTTTTCACAGAGGTGCTCTACCTCTACCTAGTAATCCTGGCTTTTTGCTCCTCTCCAAATGATGTACCTCTTCTAATGATATTTAGTGTTCAGCCAGAGCTGATTCTTGGCCCATTACATCAGGGAGACGGAGGCGAGGCACGGGATACCCGTGACTTTCGGGAAGCACCGTCACCACTGGTGTATTTGCCCACTCAGACACCCCACTTCTGCCATCCTGCCTTACCATCTGCCTCCTACACCTTTCACTTGCCTATTTTTTTTCAATCTTCTGTCCTCATGGACAGACAAGACTTATTCAACAGATACTTAGCCAAAGGACTAACCAAAAACAGTCTGCAGAGGTAAGAGGTATGTGGACTAGTGAAGGTGGCCTTCAAGGGTCAGCCCCAGGTCTCTTTTCCTCTTGTTCACAGTGTTTCTTTTCCTTCTCTCTGAGGTCCTTGAATTCACTAATTTCCCCACAACTCTCTGATTTTCAGCAACCAGCACCATTCTCTGCCCCCTTCAGTGCCTGACTCCCATACCTTTCCCTTTCACAGGCAACCATGTGCTCCCTCTTCCTCCCACCTGGTAACTCTTCACTCTTTGCCTGTTCCTGTTTCACCACTTCTGCCCTACCAGAAAGACCCTAAAGCTGTGACGTCTCTTCCTATTCTGTGGTCTCTGCTGCTCTGCCTCTAACCGCTTGCCATAGGTAGCTGCTTGCAGACATTTAGTCTGCAAAAAGAGAGAAAAGGGCAAGAGTGAGGTGTTATACAAACAGATAATTAGGGCTGCACCTCAGCACTATTTTGCAGAAGCAAAAAAAGAGGTGATTATGTGGACTCGAGCCATCTTGCCAGCCACTGCAGTACAAGCCCAGTCCCACTTGGAAGCCTTTTGGCGATGAATAAGGATTTCAAACTGACATAACCTGCTGAGATTGTTTAAGCAAAGCGCCCTGCTGACAGGGCTACGCAGCTTTAGCCTGGCTCAGGCTGCGGGTGGAACAAGTTGCAACAGCCTTGACAAAGCCAAACACAACAGCGTCGCTCCCTGCCTTGCTGTTACCTGGCAAAGCCACATCAGCAAAGCGTGGGCTGGAAATGAGCAGCAAGAAATAACACTGCTGCAGGGCATTGGTACTTCCGTTTTTCTGGCTTCGAGTGATTTTAATGATGTGATTTTACAGTCGCATTAGCAAAGTGCGGTCCACCGTTTATTTATTTAAAATTTCTTCTACTATTTGTCATATCCCGCTATAAAGAGAGAACATTTCTGAAAATACAGGTGTGATACACATCCTGTATACATCAGGAATACACCTGAGCAGGAGGCGAGCTCTACTTTACCTTGCCCTGTGGAGCCAAAAGCTGATTTCCCCTGTAGTGGATAACGGACACGAGTGAGCCTGCCCCAGGTTATCTCTGTGTCTCTCAGCAAGAAAAAATCTGAGCGAGGTCGGAGTTAAACCAGCTGGGTGAGCAGAACAGCGAAAACCTGGGTCAATAACTAGTGTTCATTCTATTCAAACCATCTGACGGGATCACCTCACCTCGTGCTGCTAACCCACCCTGCTGCACACAGCTACTCGCAGCGACAGTCCCAGCGACAGGGAGAGTTTTCACAGCTCCCTGCTCTCTAACGCAACATCACAGAGCACGACAAAGCACAGTGTTTGCAAATATACACAACACCAGGCAAACTACCCCTTCCCCCCTGCATCTCTTTCTCCTTGCAAACACCAGTGCCTGAAAATTCAGCTTTTTGCTCAAAGGGGTCAGAGGGAGTAATAATATTTTGTCTTTACTGAAGGACATGGGGTTTTTACTTGTGGTTATCCACCCATCTGAGGCATCTTGACAACTTTCTTAATTGTCGAAGGAGTCTGGAAAAAAATAAAGAACCCTAAAGAAATCTTCAACGATCTGTAAGCTCAACACCTGGAAGAAAAACTGAAGAACAGTTTAATAGTGCAGTTGGAATAATTTGCAATCCCCTTAACAAACAACATTATCATAGCTTTGCTGAAGTTCATGGCAAACTACCAGCCCAGATGCAAAATCTCCTCACCAGCTCTTAATATAGCAGTGGCGGGAGGGGAGGGAAATGTATTGCCACAGGTGCCGCCATCTGCTCCACGGCCTGAAAGGGGAACTTTGTTTTGGAGCTTTATTGGCCCATTCCACTCCCCGCTTTCTGAAATTCAGCGTTCTGTTATTTGCTGGACTTTGACATACTTCAGTGCCAAAGATGAGAAACAGGCAAATAAGTAAAATGTACTGAGGGAAGTTTCTGAAGGCATAAAGAGGAGGCAGGGACCAAAGTCCTACCACTCTTCCCAAGGGACCTCTGCAACAAAGTTCTTTTTGTGGGTCTACCTTTATTTTTTCTTATCTTAAATGAAATGAAGCTAGATTGCCTTGTGTCCCTGTGACAAAACTACCTATCTGAAAAACGGTCCCCTCACTGCACCTTTCTAGAGGCTAAGCTACAGCTCATTGCCTGTGGTGAAACACATTGAAGTGTCATTAGTTAAAGGAACAAAGTCCGGTTTGATTAAAACCTACACTAGGTAGGTAACTACAGTCCTAAATAGGAAGCTTGGTATGCCTGTGGATGTGGCCAAAATGAATTACAAGGCCCTCAGGTAGGCTGGAGCTGAATCTATATGTGTAGTCACCTCTACCACATCTTCCATCAATTCCCCAAGTTCCATCAAGTTCAACTTCTGGTCAGTCCTCTAGCCCTGAAGCCTCACTAACCCAGCACGGCAATCATTCAGCTTCCTCCCTGGGGTCTGCTCTGAAGAAGACAACAGGAAAAGAACCCCCCAAGGCCCAGCAGCAGAGTTCCTCGGAGACAGAGTTTGCAGCTGAGGAAGGAGAACTGCTCCCCATGCTAGTACCGTTGGCACTGTGCGGAGGGACATATTTTTAAAGTAAGTGCACAGTCTTTTATAATCGACCATAAAGCATAGATGCCATCCTGCCTGCAGGCTAGAAGATATTAGATATTTTTTATAGTGACTGAGCGTACATTATTTTATGGGAATATTGGCAGTGCTGTGTATGCATGCGCGTGTGCGGAGGTGGGTGGCGGGGGAGTGCTTTTCTTTGTCCTTGCTGACTGTGGCCTGTACGCTGAAAGCCCATTCCTGTTTGGAGTTTAGGGGTCAAAAAAACTGAGAAAAATTCTTCAGATAAAATAGTGACTCTCCATTTTAGACACCACAGTAAAAAAAATAAAAAAAAAAGAACAACAAACCAATAAATGCTAACTTGACAGAGAGGAATGCAGAAAATGGAGCAGAGCTGAAGAGGGATCTTGTTGATTAAAAATTTTTGCCAAAAAGATTAAACTGAAAACCCATAAAAGAGCTCCCACTCAGTGTGTAAAAAAAGGAAGCAAATGAAGAAGAACAAGAAGTTAAGTCTGTGTATTATTAAACAATTAACGATATCAAATGCTACCAAAATACTTGTGCCAGAGAGCAGAAATCAGAACCCGGAATTCAGCTTCCAGGAAGGCAAGAGGATCCAGTGGTTCATATTCAAGCTGTGGTTTAGTATTTTCTTTTATATACAGGACCTCATTTTGCTTGTGAAGAGGAGATTATCAGTGCCGGACAGGATACGTGCTCTTGTTCTTCAGGACTCTGATCTCCACCATGTTCTGTTTTGTCCTATCTATCTCCAGTCCCTGAAGTTTTCCTTTCACTTTAGTCCACACAACTTTCTTCCCTCAGGCATCAAGGTTTCCTCGCATGCAGGCCATGAGCCTTCCTCAGTATAATGCTTTCTCAGTGACCAAAATCCCACTCAGTCTACAAAAGGTGAGATTAGGGCTCTTCTTGATTCTCCCTTCCCTTTTGTCCACGTACCGTGTGATTGTCCCCAGTAGGGTCCCAGTTCCCCATATCCCCTGGGTTATTCCCTCTGCCCCCCTGCTCCCCTGCGTGTCGGTTGCCCCTGACATTTCCTTAGTCCACTTCCCTCCTGTACCCTCCGACAACCTCTATGCAGGCAGTTCAGGCTGCCTGTGTGCTGACAGGCCCGCCAGCAGCCCAAATAATACAAAGAACCAATGAATCCACGCCACATTATTTTGCTCAGTGCAGTGAGTCTGTCTCGTCTGTGCCGTCCGGATTTTCTAGAGATGTAGAAGGACTAAATAGCACCGAGGACTTCGCCGTTTTGTCAAATTTGTTTGGAATAGATCAAAGGGCTCTAAAGTTACTAGGAAGGAACTGACAAGAAAGCACAACACCCAGGGGAACGAAAGCATCTGCTTGAGGTCCCCTGATCAGGCCTTACACATGTCTACTATGTCTACCCTGGTGTTTTTTCTGCAGCTAATTTACCTTACGCCAAGGCTGCTAGTTCTGTAGAACCAAACACTACAAACCTGAGTCTGTAATGTCTAACCTGTACATCTATATATCAGTGCTCTCCAGACACAATGGATATTCTCAAATACAAGGTTTGAGAATGTGTACATGTGGGTTTTGGTAAAGTAAATGTTAACACTGGCAAAATTCTGAGTTTTCCATCTTAGGTTCTGTACTTGTACAAAAAACAAATACACGATGAAATGCAATACCTGTCCTACAGCAAGCCACTCTGAATTCTCCGAGGACAATGAATTTTGACAAAATACTCCTCCATTTCACAGAGGAGCAATTTGGCAAAGCTTAGCCCAATTTTCCAAGACATCTGTTCATTCACATAAAAAACCAAGCTGGAATGGTTTGCCAGCCAAGATATTACCTTCCGAGAAACCAAGACTCTTTTATTTAAAACCCATGTGAGACAATAGTTGTAGGGAGTTCAATTTCATCATCTCTGTCTGTTCTCATAGCAACCCTGATAAACTGAGCATGAATCCATAGCTTGGAATTGAATTCACCCTTTTACAGACTATCCATCTGAAGAACACGCCCACGTTGCTTTCTTCTAGGAAGGTTTGTGTGTTGCTCTCCTCCTGTTACCCCAGAGCTGCGCAGGCGCATGTATCAAACGTGCCTGTGCCGGTGAATGGAGATGTCCACAACTGTCGCACGTGAAACTGTTTCTCCTCTGGATGCTGAGTCCAGAGGAGAAGCGTGAACTCATGGTTCTGAGTCCAGAACCATGTCAGGACTGGCAGGGAGCACAGACATCACTGTCTGGCCCTTCCCTCCGACTGTAGGTCACTGGGAAGACTCACAGATCCAGCCCAAGGGCAGGATGAGAGAGGGCATCACAGAACTTCTCACCTCCGACATGGAGGGACTGTTTTTGCTGGCATGACTCATGGCAATAACACCCTGCAGACCTGAAGAGGCTTTCCCTGCGCTGGTTGCACCCACTAGGAACAGGCTCATCCCTCCTGAAATCAAACAGTACAATCATAGAATCATAGAATGTGTTGGGTTGGAAGGGACCTTTAAAGGTCATCTAGTCCAACCCCCTGCAGTGAGCAGGGACATCTTCAACTAGATCAGGTTGCTCAGAGCCTCATCAAGCCTGGCCTTGAATGTCTCCAGGGATGGGGCCCCCACCACCTCTCTGGGCAACCTGTGCCGGTGTCTCACCACCCTCAGTGTAAGGAACTTCTTCCTAATGTCTAATCTAGACCTACCCTGCTCTGGTTTAAAGCCATTGCCCCTCGTCCTATCGCTACATGCCCTTGCAAACAGCCCCTCCCCAGCTTTCCTGTAGGCCCCCTTCAGGTACTGGAAGGCCGCTATAAGGTCTCCCTGGAGCCTTCTCTTCTGCAGGCTGAACAACCCCAACTCTCTCAGCCTGTCTTCATAGCAGAGGTGCTCCAGCCCTCTGGTCATCCTCGTGGCCCTGTAAGTAAGGAGACGGGAACACAACGTGCAGTGCCCAAAGCAGAGAACAGCACTAATCACTGACTGAGGGCATAAGCCAAGGAGCAAGGGAAGCTTTTGCACTTTTACCTCAGAGGTCTGCATGAAATCTTTTTGAAAGACAGGAGAGTTTCTTTAATATCAACTCAGTGTGTCACAGGGAGAACCATTTTCTCATGGAAGATACGTGGTACCTTGCACAAGGAAGGGGAAGGAGTGACATGAAGAAGGGGTTTGAGATGGAGGGATGGCTGAAGAACTGCTGAGGATGGGACCTGAGGTGGGACCAACCTGGTGGGAGACTCTGAAGCAGAGGCAATATGGAGTAAAAGGACACATGTGCGGCTGCAGCTCCATCGCAGACCACTCAGGGCTGGTCTGGCATGTGCCCCCGGCTAGGGGGGAGCCAAAGAGTAAGTGACTGTGTGAGGGGGCTGGCGGGCACGGCTGGCAGAGGCGACTGCAAAAAGAAAAATATCGTGGGGCAATGGAAACAACGGAGGGGCTGCGCCTTGAAGGATAATATTCTGTGAAAGCTGAAGGGGCTCACAAGTATTTCACTGAGGGGAAATTGGGCTGTGTTCAGATTTTAGCCGCATCTGTTCCTTCAGCATCACAGATGCAGGCAAGGCCTCACCACGTGATTACTGTGAATTACATTGAGGGGGACCAAAGAAGCAGAAATACAGGGATGTTCCCCTAGTCACCGGGGATGGGCTGTGCCTTCCCGAACCTGATACCTAATTAAATCACAGCAGACAGTAACCTGACGATACTGGAAGGATTTGTGGAGGTTTATTTATGAACTCTGAATAGGATGTTCTGTTTCCAAGAAAACGTCCCAGCCTTCAAAATCAGAACTACATTTACCTCAAAGAGGAAAATCTTGGAGATTAAAATCTTACAGCTCAGCAACTCTAAACACGGCTGTTACGAGAGCATTTCTCAAGCATGGTCAGAGTTTCAATGATTTTTTATTATATTGACATTAACATAAAAAAGTGAAACTTTCAGATTCTAGAAATCTGATTTTAAGATACGCAAGATGAAATTTATAAATCTTTTTTTACAGTTATAGCTTTCAGCATTTGAAAAGCCATTTCTAAGTATCTACTTAGAAGATAAGTGCAAATATGTAGTATTATTGCAAAAGAGTTTTACAAAATATTTTGATGGGTTTGAGAACATTTTAATCAATATAGTCTGTATTATTTTTTTATTTCCTACAATAATTGATTTATTTTATGAGCACTTACTTATGCTAAAGATATTTATTCAGCCAGTTGATCATATCTTTTCTTCCTTCCTCAATATAAGGTTTGTCTTGAGGATTGATATCTTCTCTTTTGCGATGTACAAAGCCGTGCGTCTGTCCAGGGTAAATTTTAACTTTATAATCAACTTTACAGTTTTGTTTAAGCTTCTGCTCCAGGAGGGTGACCTGTAACACAGAATGTTCCATGTTGACTGAGTATGGAGTTAACATGTTATGCATTTACAGTCATCAAATTGTCCTGTTTTTTTACTTTTCTGGGAGACAGACACAGCGTGTCCTTGTCATCATTTTCTCTTCTACTAATTTTATACCGAAATGCATTTCTGGTACTACACTTCCTTTATTTAACTGAGCTTTTTTCTCCAGTAGAATAACAGCATGTGACTGTATAAAACTGCAAAAATGTTTATGGGTTATGTAATGTAATAATACCTGTAATAGTATAAACACCTATTTCTCAGTATCATGAGAAGGTTAGTATGTAGTGATCACTGTATGAGTTACTGCTGATCGACCTCATTAAAAAAAAAATGGGACAAGATTTTGAATTAATTTGAAATTGAGGGAAGAGAGGCACAGATACAAAATTGGCAGTTCAAAGCTACTGACACTTTTGTCAGGAAATTAAAGCCAACACCACTCAATGAAAGCATGTTTTCTTCTTTTGATCCCCTTGGTGGATAATCATCTTTCTCTGGTCATTCTCCACCCGCGCTCCTCAGGAAGGCTGTTGACAGAGTACCAGAAAGGAGAAGCTCTGCAGGACAGCGGGAGAAGGAGAAGGATAGCCACAGGATTTTTTAATTCTCCTGGTACTAGCTATTCCACTGGGTGGAACTTTCGGGTGGGGACTTCCTGCTGACTTTATGCATCATCAGTATGACTAAAGAGGATCTCCTACCTTAAACTTGACAGAAGTCTTCCTTTGGATTCTAGCCCTTTTCCTCCTAGGAACTCTCATATATAAATCATCCATATTTCGCAACAGAAACAGAAAACTGTAAAACTTTTTGATTTGGGCATAAACAACATAAATTTGTGTAGAACTACTATAAGAGTTAGTGAAAGAGGAAGAAAAGGGCAAATTAGTTTTCTACTTTCTCTTAATTAAAAATCAAACTACAAAACAAGCATGAAAAGCATTAAATAGACAAATATTTCTGACAGGAAATTCACCTGCTCCAATGGGATGTGGTCATCCTTTTCAGCAAAAATGAAGAAGGTGGGATGAAGCAAACTGGATCTGTCCTCAAAGAACCTGATCACTCCTAGGGAAGAAGGAGAGGCCTATATAAGAAGTCACGCTAAAATGGTTAAATCACTACCAAAGCTATACCGTCAAAATAAAAGACATTCTGATTAGTTAGAGCTGATCAGCCTGTAATGGAAATAAACACGCTTTCCTTAAAAGTCCCTTTTGTTGTGAGACTTTCCTGTGATTTGGGATGTCGTTAAAGATAGAAAGACCAGCTCTGTCCGAAAATGTCAGGGAAGAGTTGTTACATTTGCCCCATTCTTGTGGTTTTCTTTGAGCATCTGCTTCTGACCACTGTCAGAGACAGGGTCCTGTGAAAGACTGACACTTCAGAGCTGCTCGCCTCCAGCCTGGTATGACCATTTTTAAGATAATTGTAAACATTCATCATTCCAGATACAGCGTTAGGACTTCAGTGTACATATATTTATACTGATATAAATTAATAACAAATTGATACTGTAATTTTGACTATTGAAATATATTTGAATTTAAGTAACAGTAAAACTAACTAGCTACCACCTTGGCCGCTCTGAGAGTTAAAAAATGGTTCATATTAGTAACAAGGGGCCACTGCCAGGAGTAACACTGAGGAATAATGTGTTCATGTCCTGACCTGAAGGTCTGCAGCCTGTGCAGCCCCCAGCCCAGATGATTCATTGGCAGAAGACCCCGCACTCTAACAGAAGGACAGCAAAAAGGTTGCAGCATATCACTACTGCCATGTCTTTGCCTGTAAGCCCAACAGGGGAACATAGTACAGACACGTGTGTCAAACAGGTTTTCCAACGAAAACCAGACAGTGGGCAGCAGCTTGTCCTAAGACTTACACAGGCTGAGGTAAGCAAGATACTGTGGCGAAGATCCACCTCATGGTAACTGCTGACTCCTAAAAAATATAAAAGACGTGCCCAGAAACCATTTTGTCATGGCCAGCCGAGAGAAACCTGAGCCATCATGAGGCCTTGGCATTTGGTGTCCCTTGTACGCTATGTTGCATAGAAGCGGTCCTGGCCGTGCCACTTGAATACATAGATCTTGCTGGTTATGATTAAGTGCAAAAATGCAAGTGTGCAAAATCAAAATATTTAAAGATTTTGTATAATAAAACCACCTTCTTCCATAAGATGTCACACTGTTAATCTTGTTACAGTAATACTCCTACAGAACAAGTTCCTGCACCGGTCACGTCTACTCAGAACGTAATAGGTATTTGAGACTTACCATAGAGGGACACCCCCGTCTTTAAATGATGATTTTTCAGCATCAGATGTTGTACTGCTGCTCCTCCCCAGCAAAACCCAATGACACCGATCTTCTTTGCACCACATTGTTCACTTAGATACTTCAGGATGACATCAACTTCTCTGAGACATGTAAATGAAAGCGAATTAAGGCTCTGGCTCTGTTCCCCTGGCCTCCAAGGTGGCTGTTGCTCAGACACTGGCTGGGCATCAGTCTGCTCATGGGAAGTGGCGAGTGAATGTCTTTGCATTACTCCTTTTTTTTTCTCTTTCCTTCACTTATCAAACTGTCTTTTATCTCAACCCATGAGTTTTCTTTCTTTTGTTCCTCCTGTTCTCTCCCCTGTCCGTCTTGGGGGGAATGAGTGAGCAGCGGTACAGGGGTTGGCTGCTGGCTGGGCTCAACCTGCAACACTAGTTTACTATTATTCATTTCTAAAATACAAGAGAAACTACAGGGGAGAAGACATAGGGGAAAATCAGTCTTCCTAGATCACTGTTACTAGAACCTAAGGTGATTTTATAAACAGCAGCCGGATTAATTTTACAAATGGCAATAGTTTTCTTATAGGCTAACAGAAAGGAAAGTTTAAGAGACACACAGCCAGCCAAGAGCATCCCATTATCACAAGTGTGACTATAGGTAAACTATCTCTCACTGGGGAGACAAATATTTCATTAAATTGTGGAAGTTAATTTGAAATTGTTGTTTCAAAATCAGCAGTAACATCATGCAATCAAGCTATGTGTCAGATAAAAACGGGAAAAAATATAGGTAGAAGAATGGGAAACTAGTACGCTTTGAACTAGCCGGGATCTTCTAGAGAGCAGGACCAATGTTTCCTAGATAAACAGTGTCTGGTGACTACGTTTGTACCATATCTGAAATCATGGAAGTGGTGCCTGCCTGTGGGAACTGAATCAAACTGCAGTGGAAGGAGCGAGCTGCGTTTTTTAGCCTTTGCCAGTTCTTTTCTTTTGAGTCATTCATCTAACTTCTACTCTCTGCACAGGTAAACGATGTGTGCTTTTATTCTTGTCCAAAGTTCTACTTTTCTTCAAAAAAGCACCCCTCACATAACTATGGGCTTGATCCACAAGCTGCATGAAATTTCTGCTTGTGGACATCCAGCTGTATTTGATCCATTAATAATTTAAGATCTAATCCTGCATCTTCACTGAGACAAAAATTCCTATGAAAGAAGGATGTCCACTCGCTGGACAAGGAACAATAGTTGTACTTGTCTATTTTGCCGGCATTTCGGGTTTTCAACCAGTCATCGAAAGTCGCCCAGTCATTAGAAGGTTTCCAAGCTTCTTGTCCCACAAAAAAATCTGGGCAGATGGCTCTGCAAGAAAAATGAAAATTTTTTATGTCTGTGAAATATTGAGAAAGGATTAAAGGGTAGTCTGTGTATACTATACAACAAATTCATTTTGTTGAATACACATAGAATTTAATCTACATCAAAGCACCGTGCAAGCAACTGTCATTATTTTTCCATGTCTAATGAGGAGACTTAGCATAACTTCCAAATACATTTTGCCCTGTTAAAATTCATTAATTAGTTTGACAAATTGTTAACTGCCGTTGAAAATCCTTACTGGTTTCCTACCAAATTAAAAACAAAACAAAACAAAACAACAAAACTACAGTTGACACGGTATGTACATTTGGGCTAGAAGTAATGCTAACCCAGTAACACAGGAAAGAGGATACCCAATATGCTTTTCATATATTTGAGAACTTGTTTCTTTCTTTTCCACAAGCTGGTACACTCTACCTTCACAGAATGTCTTTCGGCTTCTCTAAAATTTTTACCGTAACAGCAAAGTTGCACAGATGCTACGTTGGGAGGGAGGAAGGAAACAGGCTGCTTTGAGTTCATGGAGGATGAAAGATGCAGAATAAGATTTTTCTCTATTTCCCCTCTCTTCTTCTGTCCTTGCCTACTACCTCCTTACGGTAGGACTACTCAACTATGTTAGACTTCTTACACAGTTTTAACAAACAGGAAACTCTTTAGAGAAACAGGTAAGTGAAGCCCTATTAAATTACTTGTGCTTGTATGGTTTGTATAAAAAAAGGAAATGGTTCAACAAACATTCTTTTTGAAGAGACGCTTTGAAAACAGTAGCATTTCTTACATGTATCCATTCGCTGCAAGCATATCAGCCATGTATCTGGTGTTTGGGAGTTGCCATCCAAATATATCATGAATCACAATTACAGCTTTATCTGTGCTGGCAGGTGGCTTGCAAATATACGCCTTGATGTGCTCAACTTGTACTTCCTGCCCACGGCCTCCATAGTCGAACCTGTCTCCAATATCACACGGGCAGGGCCTCGATTCGTTAGCCATGTGTGAGACTAAAGAAGAAAAAATATTCAGTTGTGACTACCCCAGCATATCATACTGAAAAAGATGAACATACAGCGGTATCATAGGTTGCTGAATTTTTGAATCATTACAGCAGTATTGTGAACACAATGATTACTGTTAGATCTAAAATGCAACATTGGTCAATAGAATCATAGAGTCATCGAATCATAGAATCAGGTTTGGGTTGGAAAAGACCTTAAAGATCATCAAGTTCCAACCCCCCTGCCCTGGGCAGGGACACCTCCCACTAGACCAGGCTGCTCAAAGCCCCATCCAGCCGGGCCTTGAGCACTTCCAGGGATGGGGCATCCACAACCTCCCTGGGCAACCTGTTCCACTGCCTCACCACCCTCCCAGTGCTGAGGCACTGGAAAGTGCCTCACAAATAATTTCTTCCTAATAGCCAATCTTGTTTTTTATAAATAATAATCTTGTTAGAGTTGCTTATGTTACAAACTCTTCAGCAGGGACCCAGTACATAACTAGAGCTTCCATGCCCTACAGTAATAGAGTAAAAATAAAGTTAAGTCCAACCAGCCAGGCAACCATCACAAATTATTTAAATAGTGATGAAGCCAGTTCTTTCACTCTTCTTCATGTGTATGTCCTTGTCAGGAATGCAGAACTTTCTTTAGTATAGACTGTAAAGTCTTAATACAGGACTTCGCATTTTGAAGGAAAAAAAAACACAAACAAAAAACCACACAGCTACTGTGTAGAAATCTCCAATTACACTAAGATTAAATATGATATTTTCCTCCAAAGACTTAAAATATTCCATAGCTGACCTTTTCAGTGTCAAGAAATCATTTTTCTAAGTCAGCTTTAGCATCAGATATTACAGACTTTTGAAGGAGGATACTTAAGGAAGGTGCCAATAAAAATATACCAGTGAAAGGCAGAGTAGAAAATCGTATTTATTGAATATTAAATAAGGAATGCATTCAAACACCAAGATAGGAAAAAAGAAAACTGAACATAAGGAAAAAATCCTTAAATTGAGCCAAATGTTTTATGAACAAGGTAACAGTAGGGCATGGTTAATTTTTTACAAACTATGCTGAAATGAAAATAAACAAGTAATGCACAAAGGTCAAAAAATGCCAGCTGAATCTAACACAGATTTATGTAGCTCCTTGGTCTCAAGTTAATGATTTTATGCCACTGACCTTAGGTTAACCAGCTGGGTGAACTGACTGCATATTGCTGCAAAATGACTTGAATAACACATTTGAATATGCACAGAGTATCTCCAAAGAACGTGGAGAGAATGTAGATAAAGCCAAATTCTCTACGGATGAATTGTGTGTACTAGGAAAATTTTGCTAGTACAGAAACAAGGATGTTCAAACTTGATTATGCCAAATATACTCACAGAGAGAAATGGCAAAAAGCAGGTTACTGAACAGCCCCTGAACTAGTGTGACTTCCATAGTTGAAGCACTAAAGGGACAGCTTTAGAAAAAAAAAAAAACAAACAAACAAGGAAACAGCCCTACAGCCAGGAGATTTGCGTGGATTACCAGGGACCAAGATGTTCTGGATTTGCAGACTTTAAAATTGAGAACATCCCAGCAATATTAGCAGGGCTAGGGCTGAAGATCTTGGGGGACTTCATTTTCACAGATCAACTCAAGACAAGCTGTGTCTTATTTGAAAGCTGTATTAACCCTGGGCACACATTTATACTAATCCTCTACTTTTTTTAAAAAATAAGCCACACCCACCTATAGGTGTTTTTTCCCCCCACTTAGTCTCATATATAGGACTTCTAATTTAAAATAAGTCTACCAGGAAAAATTAATTAATAGATGAGCCTGTAAGGCAAAATAAAGTTTAAATATATGATTGGAAAGAGTTGATAACTAATTTTACATCCACAAACTATTTCCTTTGGATTAGACTAAAATATAACAAATCCAGCGACTGAATGTTAAAGAAACATGTATTTCAGAACTCCAGAAATGCAAATGCAATGCCCTTGCCAGTGAGTATATCCTTAAAGGCTTTAATTGCAAGTATTTCACATTATCTGATGAAATATAAAGCAAAATGTAAAACATGGAATATTTAAAGATGCAGCTCTAGCAGCTGAGGAAAAGAGCTCCAGACACGAGCCTGCGAGGGGTAGCGTTGGCTTGTACGGTTTATAAGCCATACAGACTTGCAAGCTTTGTAGCGTAATCAAAACGTTTTGGGGTTTCTACATTTGCCATAGTATGCATTACATGCAAATAGTATCTTTTTCCATTTCTGAGATGCCACTGAAACATTCCTTAAGAATCACTCCCCCTCTCTTAACATCCAACAAAGCTATTCTTTTAGCAGGATCTGTAAACCCACCGCTTTGTTGTTCCACCATTTCCACCTGCAAGCACTTGACCATTTGAAGACCAAACAATAACTTCAGTTTTCAGAAACTTGAATGTACAACCAGGAAAATATGAAGGTATTGCTGTGTGGCGCTCTCACTTTCAACAGGGTCTCCCGAGTCCTCCTCCTGAGAGGTCTTCCTCACCTCAGGAGGGAAACTGAAAGGTTTCTGAGCCATCATCTCAAGCAGTTAAGGAAGAAAGCAGCACCCTGATGGCATCTAAATGAGCAAGCACTTTAAAAGAGTATATAGATAAAATGAAAAGTGCCCCAAACGTGCTGAGTCAGACCTCAGCATGCGCTTGTTTTACATTCCTCAGGAGAAAAAAGCCATCGAAGTTTAAAAACAAACCCCAACCGACCCCCAGACATACCTGTAGCACAGGAAGCGTGCGAGATGGCAGAAACAGGTCGCAAGAGCTCAGGGCGGACAGTTACCACCGAGTGCGATCCCCAAAGAAAGTGCTAACTCATACGATGGGAAGGGGTGAGCGCAGGGATCAGGTTTCTTCAAATAAGTTACGTAAGTTACTGCCTTTATCTTTGCGTATCGCCGAGTCACGGAGTTTTAAAAGCCTCTTTTTAAGCCGTTATTTTTATTGCCAGTGCAGGCAGGGTGTGCCACTGTGGGGAGTTCTGCTACAGCCGGGTGCCAAACCTTCCTTTTAAACTACACAAAAGAGCATTAAGCATTGGAGGTCTTGTCTTTTCAGCTTAGGAAACGAGTTGACTTAGCTGCGCAATTCATTTACACAATTATTATTTCTTTTCTTTTTAAAGGGTGTTACTTTGTTTTTAAAAGTTGGGGTAGTATCACTTGTAAACATAATGTTGGCATCATTATTTCCTTAGACTAGTCATCTATTGGTAAAAGACGTACCTAAAGTCATCAGCAGGGTGAGGTAGTTTCAAAGCTCTATACAAGACAAAGCTTATATAGTATAGGAACAATATTTTCTCTTTCAGAGTGAAAACAAGTAACATGTAAAAAGGTAACAAACAGTTTGTAGACTGCTATACATATCATTACAATAAGTATTTAAAATGCTGATAGATTTTTATACTATCACAGGATATTCTATACTTTTTTTTTCCCCCTTTAGAATTAAAGTGACTGCCTGGTCCTTGTATCCCTCCCATTTTCCTGATTTTCTTTTTATTGGATTATTGGGATTATTCTTTAAGGAGCTTTACCTAAGGATATTAGCAATCCAAAATTCACTGTTTCCTCAGAGGCGCATCTAAAAAGTCGCACTAAATGTACATGTTAGCCTACCACGCTTTTGCTTTGGGAAAGCGACCAGCCTTACAATTTAGTCCTCTGTTTCCCCATATTCTAAATAACTTTGTCGATGCTATTTATTTACTATTCCTAAAATAAAGTCAAACAAATTAAAAAAAAAAGCCTACCAAACACTTCCAGAGTGAAGTCATAAGGTTGAAAACCCAACCCTTTTGCTTTGGTTTGTTTTTTTGGCTTTTCCCACTTGTATACGACAAACAACAAACTATCACACACAGGGAGCTTAGATACTCCATAGCAACTTCAAAGAACAGCAGTAAAATAAATGCGAGAAAAATTGTCAGTTCAGATCATTCCTAGGAAAGAGAAATGACAGCAAGGCTTGCAGAACCTTCTCTCCACTGGAGCTGCTTAACCACATTTCCACTCCCTTAGTCACAGTAACGTGGCTCCGGAAATTCTTCTTTATACATAAGACTACTCCCCTTTACCTTAATATTATCATTAAATTTTAGAAATTAAATGGCTTTTAATTCAATTTCCTGTTGTTTCCATGGTCCTTGCTAGGCAATCCAAGCAGTTTTTTTACTTCGAAGTCAAAACTTAATTCAACACATTTGTGATCTCTGTACGTGCAGCTGGTTGCACTTTGTGCTGTGAACACACACCTCCTTTGCATCTCCCACTTCCAGCTCTTCCTCAGCGACCTGCAGTTTTATCATGAAGACGTGGCTGTACTTGTAGCAACTTGTAGCTGCTATTTCAACTTCGAATAAATGCTGCATCTCCGTTTTGGTTTTTTTTTTGCTTAGTCAGGGTGTTGGAGCCATGGCACACACGTCGCTGCAGTATTTATGAATGACTGCTGCTCTCTAAATACATGACCTGATCGTCCTCTTGCACATTAGCTGACCTTCTCATGCTAACGGAACTCCATTAATGGGGAGTTAGCCAGGTTTTACACTGGGGTAATTAAGGTACAATAAACTTCCAGACCTCTGCCGCCTTCTCCTGAAAAAAATGCGTTTGGAGAGCTGCATCACTCAGGTAACAGATGGATTAATACATTACATATAGGTGGCATCATATGAAAAGCAACAGTTAATCAGCAGTTGCAGGCTGGAATTCTCTGAAGACCTCCCCATGGGACAGACAGAGGGACATCAGCAGCACGTAAAGAAGGAAAACATGGATGGGAAAAAGCAAAAGAAATTAAAATCCCATTGAGAGACGATTAATACATACTGTTGACTATTTTTAAATGGCAAACCGCAACGTACATTTCTCTGATAGTCTATCAGTTTAATTTGATTGTCATTAGTAAAATTAAGGCTTTCCTAAATTACATTTTCCTCCCATTAAATCACGTAGCAGTCTTTATCAGTAGCACTGAGAAGGTGAAACGGGACGTACATTTTTTTCTTTTTCTTTTTCTTGTAACTTTAGAAGCACCAGCACCCAGTGAAGATAACTAGGCAGCTGGTTCCAAACTAATGAACATAACGAGCCTTTCTTCCCATGAGGCATAATTAAACAGTGGAAGTCACTCTCATAGGGTGGACTAGAGGTCGGCATTACAAGCAGGTTCAAAAAGGGACTGGCAAACCCAGAGGGGCTAGGTCCATCAGTGGCCATTCGACACACTGCTCCAGTGGCAACATCCAGCTGAGGAATTCCCTGGAGGGCTGGCTGCCGGGATGTGGAGTGAGAGGGGAAATTCCCTAGGCAGCCACTGCTGGCCACTGACGGAGGCTGGGTGCTGAGGTAGATGCAATCTTGAGCTGATGCAACATGAAGATTTTTGTCGTATTATCAATGGAGAAATCATGCAACACGATACATTACGCAAAAACATGTTAACATTTCTTCCTTAAGCAGCAACTATGGTTTGTAAGCCACACGTTAAAATGCCCTGTCTACGGATTGCACTGTATTTTTGAATTCCTGAACTGACCAAGAAGTCAACTACAGAGTTTCTCAGGTAATCTGAGAAAGTACTACGTCACATGAATAACCTTAGCCACAAATTTTGAAACAAGATAAGCCCACCTACTTTGCATCTGCCACCAGGGTGCAAGTCAAAAAAGCCTAATCTCTCCAAATGAGCTTCACCACATAATGTATTTGTGTCCCTAAATTTTGGGCTTGTGATTTATGCAGAACTTAGATGAACAGTGGCCATAATACACAACTAGATTAATTCACTATTAGTCTAAATTATTTCAAGCTTTAAGATAAACCGCGAGGAACTGAAATATGAGACTTCTTCAAAAGAACATAATATGAAAGTATCAATTAGAACCTACTGACAAAAAAAAAAATCTAAAATATTCCAAAAAACTCTCTCCCCAATTTTCTAAAATGTTATCAAAAATCTCCAGTGTATTACATAATTGTGTTCAAATTAAGTTGCCTGCTCTTCTATTAAACATATTTATTCAGCCAGTTAATCATATCCTTTCTTCCCTCCTCAATATAAGGCTTATCCTGAGGATTGATATCTTCTCTTTTGCGATGTACAAAACCATGAGTTTGTCCAGGATAAATTTTAACTTTGTAATCGACTTTACAATTTTTTTTTAGCTTCTGCTCCAGCAGGGTGACCTGTAATATAGAGCATAGTAGTAGATATATTAATGTAACCATATTCCATGCTGCCACTCCTCATTTTATTCAGAATTCAGCTCCCCAATTTATCATTCAGGCTAGACACTAATAACCAAGCTCCATATGGGCAAACCAAAAAGTAAAATTATATATAGAAAAAACACCTTTGCAGTAAGGGTCTAGAAAATTTGTGAAAATACAAAGGCAGGTCCAAGAATCCGCAAAGATATGGATATAATAAAGGTACTTCCTACACGTGAAATATACGACAATGCTAAATATACTACTGCTGAACAAAAAGCTTCTAACAGACACCTATGGGTGCAATTTGGTGGTTCCTACACTGTTTATGGGTTCCTAGGACCGACAGAAAACAAAGCCATACAGCAAAGGATAGCTCCCAGAGTAGAGTACTCCAAAACAGCAATGTGATTTTGATAAAACTTTGTTACTTGGATTTTGATAAAACTTTGTTACTTGTGTTACTTGTGATTTTGATAAAACTTTGTTACTTGGATTACGAGCCAAAGTAATACATCTAGCTTTCATTCTTTGCCTAGGTCACATCAGCCCTTCTATGTCTAGGTCCATTTTTCAGCCTATTTTCTGACCTTCAAGCACTATTATGAGGCTGAGTTTTGACTCCCGATTCAGGATGGAAATATAAACATGCGGAAATGAAAGAAGACAGAGGTTATTAGCATACTTGATGAAGAGGAATGAAATCATCTTTTTCAGCAAAAATGAAAAACGTGGGGTTCAGGAGATTGGATATATCATCAGAATCCTTGACTAGTCCTAAAAAGAAACAAAAAAACTCTTCAAGTGACTTTAAGGTGAAATCCAAATTCAAATACAGCACTCCGCTTCTGCAGTGAGACATCTTCATGTCTCAAGCAATATGTAACGATAAACACCATTTTTACTTTCAAGCCACTGTAACCATGGCTCCTAAATACCCTCCTAGATTAAAACTCTATTTAAGCCAGTTTCTTAATATAAAGACTGAATATCTGTATTAATAACACGTGATAGATGCTTTCTGGGCATACAACCTTGAGTTCATTTGAACTGACTGGGAATGTTAACACTTTAGTAAGTAAACCAAAATTTACATTCTGAGAACATTAGCAAGGGCAGCTTACCTATCCCACCTTCTTGAGCTGAGGAAAGCTGCTGTTAAAATAACCACAATCTAACTTTACAAAGTAGCCAGATCAAAAATAACACTCCCTGAAGTTCTAGCTCTGCAGCATGCAGAGCAGTAGTAAACAGGAAAAGGGAGCTAAATTCGGAAGGTGACCAAAGGACAACATGTCTGTCTGTCCAAACCTGAAATAAACACATGACTGCTATGACCCATTCTGAAACTAGGAACAAATATCCACACCACCATCTTCTTTGCAGAATATCTGCTGAAAATAGAATGGAATGGAATGGAACAGAATGGAATACAATGGAATAGAATTAGAATCGTCTATAATATTTCAGTTGGAAGGGACCTACAACGATCACCTATTCCAACTGCCTGACCAATTCAGGACAAACCAAAGGTTAAAGCATGTTATTAAGAGCATTGCTCAAATACCTCTTAAACGCTGAGAGGCTTGGGGCATTGATCACCCCTCTAGGAAGCCTGTTCCAGTGTGTGACCAACCTCTCCGTAAAGAAATGCTTCCTAATGTCCAGTTTAAACTTCCCTTGGTGCAGCTTTGAACCATTCCCATGCAAATTATGTCGTCATCAGCTGACAGCCTGATTTTTAGAAATAATGCTAGATCAAGTACATAAGCTTATATTACATCTTTGTATTTACCTACCATAGAGAGATACACCAGCCTTCAATTCCGGGTATGTCATCATCAGGTGACGTACAGCAACACCACCCCAGCAAAAACCAACGACCCCTAATTTCTTTGCACCACACTGTTCCTTTAGATACTTCAGGACTGCATCAGCCTCTCTGGAACATATAAGCAAATGCAAACTACACACCCATAATAAAAACAGTATTTGAAAATATGGAAAAACAAATGTAGAGATGCATCTAAGTGTCCCCATAGCATGCTGCTACTTTCACATACTTTAAATAAATCATTATTTCAGACAAATATTAGGCATTGCTCATCTGAAATCATCAGAAAGAGAAAAAAAGATATCTGAATGGAATTTAAAAAAAACACAACATGAATAACATACATTGAAGGAAAACTAAAGAGATGGAAAGTAGATGATTAATTAAACACCTACCTCAGAGTTTAAAAAGCTTAAAATTTTCTGAGAAGCTGCATGAATTTTTGCTTTGTAAATGCAGATAGAAAAAGTAATAAAAACTTCTCTAGAGAATACTATTCATTAGACAGTAAAAATGCTGACAACTGTAAGTTAGCATCTGAAATATTTGCTGCAGGAAAGTCAATGTAACAAACATGGTAGATGTTTTCAGAATTTACAATGTAGCTTGAAATATACCTTGCCCAGATGCTGTATTCTGAAAACACCCATTTACCCCTGCAGCAGGTCTCACCATGCAGAGGCAGTAAAGAGAAAGTATTGGTGGGAGAGAGGTAGCAGTTAAGTCTTTTATATCACCTCAAGACCACATTTTCAGCCCCAGTTCCTTACCCCTGGGGCAAGCAAGCTATATATGCCATCGATACATCAGCCTCGCAAATACCACATTATTCTCCAACACACAAACAAACACAGAAGCAAATTAAGTGCCAAAAAATTCTTTCTTCACTGGAGCTGACACTTGAAACATGTGAATCGCCTGCAAGAAATGCCTGGCAGGCCCAACCCTTCCTTCCCATTGCAGCAGAGAGGGGACAGATTCCAAACTAAAAAAGTTTCCACGACAACTGAACCCTCTGAGACAGGAGCTCTCTGGAAATGATTCAGTTATGTCTCCCATAACCTTCTCACCAAATACCTAAGCCTAGCAACCTTCAACGTAACTGCTGCCAATAGTCCAAGAAAGATATTTGTTCTCCCAGGAAGCTAATTAGTTTGGTTTCTAATTGACCCCTTCTCAGTACAGTCTTGCCAACAGCTTCCTTCTGCGTTATAAGGCAGCACAGCACTTCTGCTAGTGACAGGTCTTTGCTGATAAATGCTCGGGCAGTGGTGCACACAGGAGAGGAAGACATAATCTCTTTGGGGCAGGACTAAAACAACAGGAGATTTTACTTGCTAACATTAACAAAATTAACCAACATCTTAAATTCAAAGCTAACTGGAAGCCACAACAGGCCACAGATCACTGCCTGAGCTGTGTTCCTCAAGGACTGCTTCACATGTGAAGCACTAGCTTCTGTTTCTCAATAGTTCCTACGCACACTTCTTCACTGAGGATCTAAGGGTCATTTATCATACAATCACCCAAATGGCTGCAGGACACTACCCCTACACCAGGATTTAGAGGCCAGAAGGCTCTAGTCCAAGTTACAGAGAAGAAAACACCTTTGCTTGGCAAAGGACCTTCGTAGCGCCTTGAGTTCAACAGCCCAAGAACACACACCTGGTATACAAACAGTACCAAAACCGTTTTGATGAAGAGCAGCAGTTGGTACTTGCCTATTATTTCGGCTGTTCCAGCTGTCCTTCTTCTTCCCCCCTTCCAATGTTTCATCTTGCCTGGTTTTGAGTCAAATTTGGGAAACTGTCTGTCAGTGTCCCTTCTAGTCAGCTTTCTAACACTCTGCCTAGCACAAGTGCAATAACAAAAGAATCCCAAGGCGTTATCAGCATGCTGAAGAACTCATATTTGTCTCCAGAGGTGTTGTGTTTCTGCTGCGAGGAGACATGATGATTTGGACCACATGGTCTGCCTTTGAGGTAGAGGAAGAAGCCCTTAAGCTACCTGTTAGATTCCCTCAGGAAAGAGCAAAACAAGAGGTGCTGCAAACACTGCTATAGTTCAGGAAGATGCCAGTAAAGTCTGTTTCAAAATCTGCAAGAGAAATCTAAAACAGGTATCACAGACTCCATCACTAGAAGGAAATTACAAGTTAAGGAAACCAAAGGGCATTCTAATATGATATGCATCCAGGAAATCTGAGCGATCAAGAAAATGCCAACACTGCTGAATACAACTCAGCTATCAGTCAGCTATCCTAAAATGCAGGAAAAGAGACACAGTTACACCAACAGCCGTACAGAACTGGAATCAACAGAGTTTCCTCGGCAGTGGTGCCCGGGTAACACCTTTAGGAGCTAATGAAGATGTCCTTGATCCCACTAACTACAAGATCATATAGTCTGCATGTAAGTGCAGGCTTGTACCTTTCTCTTGGCCTTTGCTAAGTCAAGAGTTTGACTCTAAGGTTGTAGCAGCAAACAGCTCTGTTCTCCCACTGGTTCGTAGCCGTGCAATATAACTAAGGTGCTAGCAGAGGACTTTTGCCTCATGTTGTCCAAAGTTAGCGGGTTTTTTCAAGGCAGCCAACACACCATAAGTTCAAATCACAGGAAACTTGGTCTAAAAAATTCTTCACAGTGAAGAGAAGAGGCTGCATGCCAAATATGTGTTCAGGGCCCTGAACACATCCACTCCTCCCTCCTCCACGGGTTTGCTGCCAGGATCCGAGGTCAACCTAGAGATCGTGCAGGTGAGGGCTGCTCTGTTCCCTCTAGTGGTCGTGGGGAGAGGCTCCCAGACAGCGCTGTGGGGCAGCCTCAGCAAGGGCTGACAATCCCCTCTCCATGGGAGTTGCCTTTAAGCTGAGGCTCTGCCACTCGGCCTTGCTTGAGCTACAGCTCCCACTCTGTTGCAGCCATGCCTGTGCCTGGCCACGGGCCCCGTTGACCAGACCCCTGTGCAGATCATGGACCCACAGACTGACTTTCCAGCTTGGCCTCGGCCCTGCCACGTGACTACAGACCTGCCTAGTGATCACTGGACTGTATCTGATACCGGTTAATGTCTCTGGACCTGCCCCTGCCCCCAATTTCCTCATTCCCAGCTTGACCTCAGACCTGCTTCAGTTGATGCCGGCTGCCATCCTGGTGCCTGCCCTGCCCGTCTTTACAGAGTACCATGGGATGTGGCCCTGGCACTTCCAGCTTATACTCTTCTTGGCTCCCAGCACCCTGTCCCTTAGGGAGCCACCAGCCCTCACTGCGCCCTGACAATAGATTATCCAGCCATCAACGACCTGGGGCCAGTTACACCATGTTGGGCAAGTACAATGGCACAATCAAAAACTCTTTTCTTCTTTCCATACGACATCTTAAAGTATCACTCTGTTGCACTCGGTGAGACTCAAGATGAGAATTATGCTTTCTCACTGCTTGTGTCACTGGTCATTTTTAAACCATGCTTTTTGAGGCAGAGGAAGCACTTAACAGTCTATGATATCAGATGACAACTCTTAACTAAGCCACTACTGAGACAGTTGTCCTTGAACTCTGTTCAAGGCAAAATAAAAGGTCACTGATTCCATCCACTTCTAAGGAGTGACTAAAAAAGCCCACTTCCACTGATAGATGAGGTGCATCCAATCTCAAAGGAAAAAAAAAAAAGGAAAAAAAAAACACCCACTATCTGACAGCAGCAGAAGGCAATGTGATATCCAGCTCCTTGACATCTTACTTGTTTATTTTCCTGGCATCTCGAGTTTTCAGCCAATCATCAAACTTGGACCAGTCATCGGAAGGTTTCCAAGGTTCTTTTCCTGCAAAAAAGTCTGGGCAGATGGCTCTGCACAGACACACATACAAAAAAATCAAAATTGAATGAATTAATCAAACACTGAGATTTTTTTGGCTCTTCATAGCATGGAAAATTTCTATCCAGCCATAAATTTGTTTTGATTTCTTTTTTCCTGAGAAAGCAATGTTTTTAAACATCATTGTTAACTGTTTTACAGAAATGCTATGAGATTTAGAAAACATTTATAGGTATCTATATAGGGTTTTTTTCAATGACTAAACCACATAATACAATTTGTGATACAAATCTGGAAAATATAAATATTTTTATCCTTAGTGTTTTACCTGTTTTGAGTACATAATTTGAAACTATAAACAGTAAACCGATAGATTATCTTGTAAAGGATGATCAAACTAGGTCCTGCTTACAACAATTTTAGATTTTGCATACAACATAATACCATTTAACATAAATCCATTGTTAATGGGTTCCATTTAAACAGAGACAATTACATGAAATAGGTATTTACTACAGAACACATCATGAGGCTTACTTGTGAGCTAGAAAAAAAAACCCACACACCTGGTGGACTGTGGTCAGGAAAGAACATGTGAAGGGAAAACATGTGGGAAGAAAGGGAAGAGTGTTTTACCGCAGATATCATTTGGTGACAGGAAAAAAGGGAAGTACAGTAAGAGTCCACTCAGTACTAAAGAGTTCCTGCATCATCGGGGTGCCCAAACCCTGACTTGGGATGACCTCAGCTGAAATGTGTTGCGTGACCAGCAGCAGAGTTGTGACAGTGCAGTCACTAGTGGATACTACAGTCTCCCCATGCAGAAGGAAACAAGCAGGGAGCCCGGCGGCTGCTATCACTAGGCTGTCCCCAGATGCTCCTGTGTGTTCTCCCAAGCCCAGCCCACAGGGAAGCAATGGGACCCCTGGGAAACTGCTATCATCTTTCACTTATTAAATGCCTTTGGCTCTCTCCCTCCTCAGACACACAGCATGTACCTCAATGATCATGGTGAAACAACTAGATCAGTTTGGCCTAAAGCAGACCAATGTATGTTGCTAGCATTATTTTTTTTTCTGTGTTTGATCATTTCTGTTAAAAAAAACCAGTGACATCCACAGCATACTTGTGTTTGGAAAGATAGGAGCAAAATTGCACACCCTTTGGATAAGTACATGTCAGAAAGGCTATGCATTGCTTTGAAAGTGAGCCTTCCCAAGCCCGCACAGAAGAACAAGTTCTTCCCCTCTCAAACTAGCCTGGCAAGACACTACAAGCCACCAACCTTAATGTGGTCTCTGAAATACAGCTCTCTCAGCTCCTCATCCCATACCGCACTGGGAAAAAATCAAGCTATTTTTGTCTCAATAAAGATTGGTGCACCAATTCAGCAGCATCTTGAAGCAATCAGGGGAGACACACATGGGCTCTCTTCACTCAGGTACTGCTGCCTGAAAACTCTCAGCTCTCCTCCTGCCAAGAGCAATGGAAACACCAGCTGCCTTCTCTTGACCACTGCAGTATTAGCAGTACAGGCGGAGGGAAAGTAGGTATTACAAAAAGAGGTATGACATGGCATGAATCACAGGGAAAAATTACAGGAAGTAAGCTAGTGTGGAGAAATACCAATTCATCAGACACTGGGTACTTTTGACTGAGCAAGCTCTTACTGTAATAAGGAAGCATGCTGTCACACTAGCCATTTGCCGGTATCCTGCACAGCACGAAAGGTGTACGTCCAGTCTTATGTTGAGAACGACTGCATTTGGTGACAGACATTTGGTCTGGCATTTGGTCACAAGACAAACATACTTCCAATCATTAAGCAGAACAGGGGATGCCAAGTCCTCAGGAAAGACAGTAGCCAGGAGCAGACTACAGACCAATTCATTGTTCCAGTGTATCAGAAAACCCTGATCCTCACAAAGTATCTTTCTCTCACAGAGACATAAGAGCTTCTTTCAGCTCCACAGGCAGATCTCATCCACATGGCAACTGTCTGCTGACATCCGACTTCCCTCATGCTCCACGGGCTGAGAGCATTAAAGGCACCATCTCTCAAAACTAGACCATTACAGAATTAGATGGAGGTCTGCTTCTTGGAACTGCAGGCCAGTTCCAACCCTATATAAATGTTTGTAATGTATAGTGCAAATGGAGTATCTTGCAGCATATCCGGTTATTGTAAGATGTTGCTGCATTTTGGAATTCAACTGCTGCGGGGCACTGAAAATGAGTGTGAAAGATTTGCAGGGGGAAAGGGGATTGTATTTAATACCCCATCTATGCATATGGTTCATTCATATGCACATATTCAATATTATATTCAAAATATGACATTCATTCATATTTCTGCTAATAACAATTTTTTTAAATCCCATCATATAACTTAGCTTGAATGACTATTTTTTAAAAGACTTCTAAAAACAGAATACACAATTCTGTTTCAGAACATTATTTTTTAAAGCCATCTCACATTGCTGGGAAAACTATCAGAATCACTTTTTGCTGCCTTGTGTTTTCAATATTCTGTGCATTCTATGTATGCAGTCACTTCTGTAAACAGCAAAGTATGAAGGAAGCATGCTGTACTCTGCAACATTTCACAGCAATGCTCCTTTGTGGTTTTGTATTATGGAAATATTTCACTTAAACTGCCCTGGTAATTGTTTCCCTCATGTATGGCAATAACAGTTCCAACATAAGGCTAGAAATCATGAAGAACGGAATTTCTTGGAGAAAAAAAGATTTCTTACATGTATCCATTCGCTGCAAGCATATCAGCCATGTATCTGGTGTTTGGGAGTTGCCATCCAAATATATCATGAATCACAATTACAGCTTTATCTGTGCTGGCAGGTTTGCAAACATACGCCTCGATGTGCTCAACTTGTACTTCCTGCCCACGGCCTCCATAGTCGAACCTGTCTCCAATATCACACGGGCAGGGCCTCGATTCGTTAGCCATCTAGGAACCTGCAGGAAAGCAAAAAGGAGAAACAGTAATGTAATTTATTTGTAGTAACAACTGTGATTATGGGTCACTATCTTCATGCAGTCCCCACAGTCCCCTCCAGACACCCAGTAATACCACCGTGAGACTGCAAGGTTAGAAGTGAAAGCTCCAGGTGTTTATTGTAACCAGGCTCTTGACATCAGCCCTCTCTGGTTAACATAAATATTCATGAATTCCAGGTCAGTCAGCATAACTCAGGAGTGCAGTAAGGCCAGAAGAAGGTCTTATGTCAGTCCACCATTCCCAGCTTTGTGCCTGGAGCAATCCAGCACGTGATGGATTCCCACACACTGTGCTTCATAACCATTCCTCTCATGCGGTCTTACAGCGCATCCTCACAGGCTGGCATCTGGTAACTCCTGTGAGACCCCACTGTCAGCATGCTGCTCTTCTGCCTACTTCTTCCCTTCATGTTTTCATTGCGCATGTCCCCTTTTCCTTCCTCCATGGGGAATCCAAGGCTGCTGCTGCTGCCTACATGCACTTTACTGGTCCCCTGTATCCTCTGCTGCATACAGCCCTTTCCCAGGGAACTCACCATTAACTGGCATCTCTGAAAGTTCTAATAAATCAGCTCGAAGAAGGTAAATCAGCAGAGGGTTTTCTCTGAGAGTTACACACTATGTAACCTGAACTGAGAGGAACACAGACACATACACTGGTGTTGGACAAATAACTTATCCTCATATATCACAGATACGCAACTTCTCTATAGGCATACATTTTAAAGGACAAACTGGAAACTATTCCATTTCTCCTCAAGTGAAGAAAGGTTTCCAAAGATTTTATGACCTAAGAGGTCTTCTCAGAAGAATCCCTCAAGCTCAGTTTAATTTCTTTTTCCTTTCAACTGGAGATAGACCACTGTAGCACACCTTTTTAAACCCAACTAACTTTTGGTGCCCTCTATGCTTCCCCCTCCACCAAGCAGTAGGTGGTCATACACAGAGCCTTTTTTCTACCCTAGTCTGAGAAGCTGTTTAGCTTAGCTCCGCTGTCACTCTTAACCAATCAAAATGGCACTGCGTGCTTATTAACAAGAGCTAGTCTCTCTTCATGTAAGTGCATGCACTGGAACTATATTCCTTGGTCTGGCTGGTCCTCTTACTAAAATGAAATGCAGCACGCTGGCAATAAAAATCAAATGCACTCTTCAATGCCTAACTATTTTTTGTTAGGAATATATCTTAACCATTTATCCCCTTCTGTATTTCCTAACTAATTCAAACAGATGTCAAATAAGACCTTTAAAACACTTCAGTACTCTCTTCCCTCTTCAGTTTCTCTGGTACAAATATGTGTGACATGGTAAATGGTATTAGAAACAAAACAAGGAAACACAGTGACCAACAAAACGAAGTACTCCAAATCCTGCCTCTTTACACCAGTTATGCTCTTCTCAAAGGACAACATGCTTTGGGGTGATCCATAGCAAGGTTCCCAGCACTGAGAAGTTGTCCCCTTTAAGGATGTCCCTCAACAGTGCTTGTCTCCTGACCTTCTGCAATCAATCACCACATAATCTCCAAAAGATGCAACTGGAGTTTAACTTGCCACAGTTAGGCTGACTGCAGCTTTGCCAGCATTGCACCAAGGCAGAAGTACCTTTTCCAAACCTCAGGCAAAGCAAAGGCATGAGACTTCAAACACACTCTGTATAACTGACCAGACTTAGAAAAACTCTCCTACCATCATCATGCTTGCTGACAGTTTTTCTTCACGAGCAGTTCGTCTGAGCAGTAAGCTGACAAAAATTGATTTCTATTTAAGTAAAAGACTTGTTTCTTTTAAAATAAATGTTTAAAAATATATGCTAAAACACAAGCTGTGTTTAAACAAAAATAACAGTATTGCCAAGGTTTAATAAACAAAACCAACTTGCTGCATCAATAAGTTTTTTTTGAAAACATAATGACTCGAAGAATGCTTCAGAATTATTCACAGGAAGGAGTAAATCATCTTGTACTGCTGAGGCTATCCCTACATACACTCCAAAATTCACAGCATAACCTTTCCTTGAAGAGAGTGAATGCCCGTTAAAAAACTAATTAAACTGACATGGATGCAGATTTTCAAAAGTAGGTAAGAATGGTTCACAGAAGGGTTTAACAGAATGTTAAGCAGACCATGAGCAAAACACTTTTCTCCCCACACCCCACAGTTTATCTGGTACAGCTAAAAAACGTTTAAATAAAAACTGCAGGAACCCAGGATTTTTAAAGTTGCTTACTAATTTAATTCTATTCACCTATACGTAATTCAATCCCCACAAATTTAATGAGCAGAAGGTTGTTAGTCTAGGAATCTGACTGTATTTGCAGTTTAGATCAGCTCTTTGCACTTGTAGGCGAGATCGGCTCTTTGCATTTGTGAAACTTCAAATGAAATACAGTTCAAACTCATCTACGGCTGACACACATGAAGGCTTCTAACATATCATCTACTCGTGTTTGATCTCCACCTAAGAAATCAGCTGCATTGCCGTATCTCTTGACTTTTCTTTCAAAGCTTTACAAAGTGGGAATTTCATCATGACTTTAAAATGCTGCATGTGTTGCCTTTTTTTTTTCCAAATAACTACTCATTATACTTCACAGTCTCACAGTTTTAGACACTCTGTCACATTTTATCAAGCCCACACACGACATATTTACAGCCAGATTTGGCATTTCCATTGCCCTGATTTACCCTTCCCAGTTTCAAGATTTAGGCTATCACATAAGCCCCCTCTATAAAACAAAACCAAACAGTAAAACAATTTTGGTAAGACCCAATTTAGGCAGAGAGTCCAATCTGTGAACTTCTAATACTGCGGCCATAGCACAACAGCACCTGTGCTTTTCTCCCACCCACAGTGGTGAGCCTGGGGCTACAGCACCAACACAGGAACAGGTAACAAGACTCAGAACAGCCCTAGTTTGAAACACCTCTGTTCTTTCTCCTTCCTCCCTCTCCTTGCTCAGAAACACTTCATCAGCCCTTTTCCTGCTTCCTCTATGGCATCTCATCAAGGCAGCAACTCCCTGCCTTCTCACCCAGCAAGCTCTGATCCTCAAGTGATAGGCGTGCCAGACACAAAATTGGAAAAAACGGTCTCTACGAGAGTCAGTACTGTAACAGAGGCTTCTCATACCTTTAATGAGCGCTGGCGATGCTTGGATGGCAGACCTTCAGATTTACTAGTTGCTATTCTTTGAATGCTATTTCTTCAGTGATATTTATTTGGGTTGCTTAAGGTTCTTCCTCTCTCAATTGAGTTTTAGTTTGCTGAGTCATTTTAATGTGATTTTGAACTATTTGGCCAATCAAGTTTAAATAACAGAGAATTGCAAGGAGATTAACTCAGCGTTTTGGAACTAATACTGTTTGTCACGGTTAAAATTCCCTTAAGCAGCTCAGTATACTTTCATTTATATTTGTTTGTATGAGAAAAAAGATCTTACTCATGATGAGCAAGCATAAACAGAATACCCTCAGGGTGCAATTCAAATCATGCTTCTTCCAACTCATTGGCTTATCAAGTTTTAATGATATCCCAAGGCAATCTGATTTTGGCATGTACAGGAGATAAACCGATAAACATTCAGTAGTGCAAAATAAAATGTGGGGTGTGACGATGTAGTATTAAAGGAGGGCTCCCTGTGAAGAACTCAAGAGTCCTAAGGAGGAGATGACATTCCACTTTTTATCATAACCCAGCAGGCTACAGCGCCTTGCTGCATGCAGAGACAACATTCAGCAGCTTTGCTCGCTACAGCTTCCCACTTAGTAGGAAGCCAGGTTTACTCTGACAGTGGTGTACCATTACCACAGGATTTGACAGGAACCATTCAGAGTGTTGATTATTGTAATTAGAGCCAAACTCCCTAAAAGCCTTCTTCATCACAATCCAGGAGAGGGGCCCCATCTTGTGGACATTTCCTGGAGCAAAGATGGCTGCGAAGCTGCTACACACAGTGCTTTTACTGCAGTACTGAAAAACTAGCTATGACAGTGATCTGCATGAGACCTCGCCTAAACCAGAGTTATCTCTGGGCCGAGCAGCTAAGGGTTATGCCCAGAAAATACCTCCTTTCTTCCTCCCGAGGCAAACCATCCTCCCCCTTCCGCAGGTGTCTGCCTCAATTTGGCTTCTAAAGACCTGGTGGAAAGTTTACACGTTGGCTGCAAACTCCTTACCTGCGCACTGAGGAGGGGGGATGAGGACAGAGGAGAATGAACAGGGATGAAGTCAGGGCACCCACCACCACCAAGGTCGACCAACCACGCCTGGGGACAATTTATAATGGGCCCCAGAAGCTATGGCACCCGTGGCCCCATGTTGTGAATAGCAGGAGAGCCTGGATCCGCAGCCAGCATGGCTGGAGACACCCTGTGCCAGCGTTAATGATGTAGGGCTCAGTGCATTTGGAGGAGAGTACAGGCAGGCTTTCACACCTCTTCTGTAAAAGCTGTTTATACAAGCTGCAGCTGCGTCCCACACATGCTATCCCACAGCTACAACACCCAGCTCGTTAGCCTCATCTAAGGAGGCTCCCTACTGAATGCTTATTTCTAAGAAGCTGTGTAGTATTTGGGAAAACAAACAGGAGAAAGCTGTTGAGCATGCAATGCATGCTTCTATCGCACTTCAAACAGGTTTTTAACACCAACAACCCAACCGGCATTTTTCAGTTCAGGACGAGCTACAGCAGCCACTGCTTTCCCAGCTCCCTCAAATTTGTACTTTCCTGATTAGCAAAAGCTTCATGACACTCGCCACTTGTCTCCTACAAAAATGATGTTGTTATGTATGGCGCTGCTTTCACAAACCCGTAATTCTTGGAGGATTTTTCTGAGGTCACAAAGGCACACAGGGACAAGGGCCTGGAGCTCTCCTTGCAGTACATGGGAATGCTGCAGGATCAGGACCTGGATGTTTGGCTACACCAGATACAGCGCGTGAGCTAGTATGGCCACTTGGGGACACAGGTTGTCTATCATGCAGAAAGCACCACATCAACACAGGGATTCTGGGGCTCAGAGGAACAGGTCTGGGGTTGAAGGTGCCCATGGAAGCCACCTCGTCCAATCTCCCGCCATGGGCCAGGACAGCTTCTAAGGCAGACCGCGCTGCTCAAGGCTGCTCAACCCTGAGGGGTTTTGAAATTCTCCGAAAAGGGAGACGCCATCACTTCTCCGAGCAGGTTGCTCCAGAGCGTGGTTGTGAAACACCCTCCCCTCCACAGAGCCCAGTGCTTCCCTCAACGCCTGCTGCTGCCTCGCCTTCCCCCGCGCCCTGCTGACAGGGCCCCCCCACCGCCCCGCGAAGGCGGCCGCAGCCCGGG
>VYZM01006855.1:425295-451765 GCA_013398915.1 Dromas ardeola
CAGGCCTGCGAAGGGCGGCGTCGGCTGCCGGGATCCGGGGCGGGGAGGGCTCCGGGCGGCAGCCCGTGCCCGCCCGCGGGCGCCTCACCCCCGCTGGGCGCACAGCGGCCTGAGACTCCCGGGACGGAGGGTTCCTGGCGGCCCTGAGAGGCCTGCTCGCCGCTGCCGGCGCTCCGGGAGCGGCACCGGGGCCGGCGGGCGCTGAGGGGAGGGTAGAGGCCTGCTGGTGAAAAAGGTGTGTGTGGCGATGGGTGGCACTGCGCCAGGACATCCCAGTACCGCCTGAAACCTGGCCTAGAGTCGCGAAGCATGTCGTTGGAGGTACTTAAAAAAAACCAAAACACCCATATTTTTATTTTATCCTTCTCTCTCGGTGTTGGAAGGAATTTATTTCGGTGTAGCAGGATGCTTGGTTGTGGAGCACTAGGCCGCTGTTGGCCAGCCTTGGAGAAGCATGGCGCCCCAGCCAGAAGGTGAGCCGCTGGAGACAGCCGTGTGCTCCCAAACAGGGCATCTCTCTTGGCTATAACACAGCGCTTATATTTTCCATTTAAATTTTCGTTCTCTCTAACCATTGAACATCCTCCATCACCATGTCTATAGCTATACCTCTGTTGATACGGCTGCCCAAAAGGCAAAGACGGATGCGCTGCGTGACCCCACAGATGCTGCCTGGCAGACCAGAGAGCTAAGCAACATGCAGTTCATACAGTGCCTCTAACTTTATGACTTCTCTCCTCACAGCAGTATTATTTAATGTAATCAGCCTGTTGAGGTATGCAGACAACCGTACAGTTACGCTGATAGGATAGCAACGTGCAAAACTGTCAGATATTCCTGATACCAAAGGGAAAGTAATGTCCATGCAGATAGCAAGCCTTGATTTATGGCTACGTTAACAAGGCAACAGTGTGAGAAACTGACAGATGTTGTAGAAAATAAAAAGGGACCTGGGTCTCTTCGAGGATCTTTGAATAAACACAAGTTGCCAAGTCATTACCAAAGCAATGAAATAAAAAAAATAAAATTAAAAAAAAAAAGCAGGTCAGCAAAGCTGGAGTGTTTATTGTTGTTTTTATGTTGGGTACTTGGGAGGAGATAAGGGTGATAAAGGGGAAGAACTTCACAGAGGAACAAGAGATATAATGTAAAGCAAACAATACAATTGGGACTGAGTGGTGGTACCTGTTTGTCAGCCCTGTGCCTGATCACCACAGTTTGGACCAGGAGGATAAACCCACTGTTTTCACAGTGTTCATGCCTGGGTTACTTCCACAACCAGGAGGGACTGGTTGTGTTTTGCCTTGGTGTTGATGAAGTACTACTGGAAGCGCCCTTCTTAACATTGCCAAGGGAGTACCTGGAGGTTGCCACCTAATGTCATTCCTTCCTAACTCCTTAACACAGCCAAATGTTTGTTTCACACGTGGGAAATTCTGCTCAGTACAGCATTGTATCTGAGACAAATGCTTTGTAGTTAATAAAAAAAAAGTCTGTATGCAAAGCCAGGATATTTTTGTGTTAACACCTATGACCACCAATCATCATTCCAAAATAAAGCCTGGAACTACTCAGCTAAAGTCAAGATGAAGTCATACTTACTAGCATAGACAAATGGATAAACGATATCATTACTATTGATGTCAGAATGCAGAATAATGAAGCCAATACAAATCAAGATAAATTAAAGCAACTTTTTAATGCCTAATTGTCCTTTAGTCCAATTTTGATTTCACAATCTTGCGTAAATCTTGTAAAAAATAATTAAGAACTATAAATTAAAATGTTCCTATTTTTGTTTGTGACATTTTCAAAACCAGATAGTTTTCCCTTGGCTATTTCCTTCTCTCAAATTAAATCAAACACAGATCTTGAAGCCTAGTGTTACTTTATGCTTTTGTCAAATAAACATTTTGATCCAATCAATCATATCCTTTCTAGCTTCTTCAATATAAGGTTTATTCTCAGGTTTCATATCTTCTGGCTTCAACTGTGCAAACCCATGAACTTGTCCAGGATAAACTTTAATTTTATATGCCACTTTACAGTACTGTTTCAGCTTCTCCTCCAATAAGGTGATCTGTAAAAGAAAGAATTTTTCCATTGTCTTGTGTTTTGGGGTTTCTTTTAAGGTTGCCAAATGCCTTTTCTCATACCTCTACATCTTTGTCTTTTCTCAACTGCCACACTTGAAGCAGGTTCTGTTGCGTAACAGTTGAGAAAACCGCTCTTTGGAATATAAGACTGAAACATTTTTTAAAAGTATGGGTGAGTCTAAGAACCTCAACCATTACTGCAAAGGTGGTTTGGTAAATCTCATTGCCGTAAAGGAACAGGTGCATTTCTATTCAGAGGCTTAGGCTTGTAACCTAATTTTAAGCTCTGATTTTGAGAGAACATATTCCCTCAGTGACTCTTAGTCCAAAATATTTTGATAGGCTCAGTAAAAGAGTTTAAGAAAACAGGGGGTTTTTTTTGTTTACTGTATGACAAAAAGACACTGCTCCTGCACAATCTTCTTGCAAGCACACACATGCTTACACACAGAGTACTAATCATATGATTATGTACCTGTATACATGTGTAGACACATTTTTGTGCTTATTTCCATTAACAATTCAGAAAATAGGAGAATGAACACTTATTTTGCCCCTGCAAGCTTAATTCTACCCATTGTGAAGATTAGAGACAGTACTGTAATTTATTTCATGTTCGCTTTTTTTTTTCTCCACAGAAACCTTTATTGCTCAGTGCAGAAAGCAACGTATTGAAGAATTTTTTTTAATGCAGGACTTTTCCTTACACAATCTGCACAGGTAGCTCAGAGAGAAGGCTTCAGGAGAAAAAGGTATGGTTTCAATGTGTAATGCACGATGGAAAAAAAGTATTTATGAAAATTGTGCCCCTGGGAAAAAGACACT
Source organism: Dromas ardeola (assembly GCA_013398915.1). NCBI lineage: Eukaryota > Metazoa > Chordata > Aves > Charadriiformes > Dromadidae > Dromas > Dromas ardeola. The sequence goes on from VYZM01006855.1 coordinate 428,217, forward strand.
TTCACCATAAAAAGGGGACAGGGAGTAAAGGAGTTGTTTTCCTGTGCACAGGAGACACATTTGAGGTACAGATCAACATGCTGAATAACACAGTTAGAAGTAAATATTGATTGGCTTCTGCATTCACAGAGCACACTACCAGTTCCACAGTTAGACCCTACTCCTACACAACAAAATATTCTAGAGGTGGTATGTTACCTTTGTCTCCAAAGAGAAAGAATTTATGCACAGAAGAGGGCACCAGTTTCCTACCCATATATTTATCCAGCCTCTCAGATAATGCTTACGATAGGGGTTATATCAGAATATAGATGGCAGCCAGGAGTCAAAACAGAGTCCACAAGTTGTCATCATCGTACTTAAAATTCACACCCCCTCTTCTGACTCAGCTCATTTTGTCTTCTTGTACCAAAAGCAATTAGTCACTGGTCCATACCATCAAAAAGTTCAGTTACTAGGCAGAAATTATCTTTTTCCATTCAAATGGAGAAAATTCAGTGGTTTAACTACCTGTTGTCTCAACCATAGCAGTAGTATCCAAGTTTTTGAGATGTTTGGCTCATACCAGTTGGATCTCCCTGCCCAGTTTCACACTCTGCTTGTCCAGCCACTCAGAAACCAATGACTGTTCTTTACTGCATTTCTCACCTCTAAAAAGAAGCTTTGAATAACCTAAGCAAGATACGGGGGAAATTGAAATATAAGCAAAACAACCCAGCCTATCTGATTTTTCTTATCTGAAAATGGTTTCTAGCAAGGTAGGATTTCTGTGTAGGATAAAAGAACTACAGGAAAAGGAAAATCATTTCCAGTGCAACTTACCTGATCATAAGAAATAGTGTGGTCTTTCTCACCAAAGATGAAAAATGTTGGATTTAGTAAATTGTATCTTTCTTCAGAGTCCCTAATTATTCCTGTAACGTATTTGAGAAACAGTCTGTTACTGAGATTAACAGTCTTGCAAGACAAATGGCAAATTAAAAGACAAAGTTTCTATTTAGGTTTACTTATTAAATACTTCTTTTAGGTCAGGACAATTTCTATTCCGATGGAAAAAAAAGCATTTGCAAAATATATTTCCCCACTCTCCAAGCACTAAAAAAAAAAGATTAGAAAATTTCTGTGCAAAAGGAAACATTTTTTTTCTGGTTTCCACCGTTCTTAAATTTTGATACCAAGACAGCGTATTGCTGAAATAATAATAATTAAAATCTGCAACTCACCTTTGAGTTGAGTATTGTTGTAACAGAAATTGTTACAAAGCAATAACTAGACTTACAAACTACGCATAGTTGTTTGAGCCCATATAAGATTCCATGTGTTCTACACTACCATAGAGGGACACCCCAGCGGTTAATTGAGGATTTTTCAGCATCAAGTGATGTACTGCCATTCCACCCCAGGAAAACCCAACGATACCAATCTTCTTTGCACCGCATTGTTCCTTTAGATACTTCAAGACAACATCAGCTTCCCTAAGACATATAAACAAAAATAAACTAAGGAATCTATTGCAGAATCAATACTTGACAACTTAAGAAGTAAATTAAAAGAGACACATGAATTTTTCTGCATCTGCACACTCAATAATTTAAAACAGAGAATACTTTAAAAAACCGCATTTCAGGCTAGAGCAGTGGCTTCTGTTCTTAAATGGGACTTAACATCTCCGGTCCTAATTTAGAGAAGTACAGGTGTAGGTACTTAAATACTTACCTGAATTGTGACCTGCTCCTTTGTTTTCAAAATAAGCAAATTTTTAACTGAATCACTTTGTCTAGGACAGGACAACTAAAGGCAAGACATATCTGCAAGTAGAACAACATCTTACATTATGGATTGTAGGAATAGATAAGCTTCACTGTGCTATCTCTACAGAGTCCACCTATTTAGATAAAGATTTATCTTGATTATGTCATTCCTGTTCCATGAGCTAATATTAAAATATCCTACCAAGCCCACATGCAATAATACTATGCTAAAGTAGCAATTACTCAAAATTAATTTGTCAGTAACTATAATGTTTAAAAAAACAGGTATTGCATGAGGTATAATGCAAAAAATATGAAAATTGTTTTTAATTGCTAACTTCTTAGGTCTCAATAGTTTTATCTTTTTCATTATCTACAGAGTTTTAAATGAATTTTAAATGCAGACTGCATACACTAATAACTGTATTTTCAAATATTTGGTATATTAGTGTGGTCATCACCAGTTTGGTTAGGCTGACAAAAAAAGCAGTATGAGAGTGACATGAAGAGGAGATTGTGTCCTAGGTCTGTAGCCAGGGATTGCGCTGTGAATGGATGGGCTCTCTCGGATTTGGTTTGTTTGGACTTTGACTAAGTCAGTCATGGGTATGTTGGATCCGGTGTGCTCTGAAAAGAGCAACAGATCTGACCTTGAGAGCAGCAACAATTGAACCCTCAAAAGACAGCACAGGCATGTCCTTGAGGTCTTAATTGTTGAAGACAGTGCTCACATATCTGCTTACTCTTTGAAGTAGCATTTTTTACAGGTGCTAGTCATTCGTCTTTTCCAAAAAATTTAGTATCAGCTTCTGCAGCTATATGGTCAAAAGTTTTGCTGAGAGATGTTGAATTTGGACTGTGACCACTGGGACCTCTTGAAAGGGTCAGAAGAATACTTGTGGCTTACAAGGTGGTAGCTGAGTAATAGGGTCTCACTGCCTCACTATCATCTTCTGAAATTTTAGGCTGTTGTGATAGAAACCGTAATGCCTCCCATAATTCAGGGAAGCCCTGTTACAGGGACTTTGAGGCTCTACAGATAGTGGTCCCTCTATTTCACATTGAGAAAAGCAGTGTAGTTGATCAGATGTATCAGGTTTTGGGCAGTCTGGCAAATTTTGGTGTAGTGCTGCTCAGGATAATATCATCTGCACCTATCATTATCTACAAGGCAGAAAGCAAGATGGGCAAGTGACATCTGGCAGATAACATGAGCAGCTGTGGAAGAGTTTGCCTCCTTATCTTGAGGAACTGGAGGCAGAATCAGCACTTGTGGGTGAGAGTGCTGGGTGTTTCAGAGCCTGTGAAACATTGGCTATGAGCCTGTATGGCCAGGATAACATAGTTAGAAAAAGGCCCAGGAAAACAAGATAGGGACAATAAGCAGAGTAATGGATGGAGCAGATGATCCTTTCCAAATCCCAGCCAAGACAGTACCCAGAACACAGAAGAACCACACAGAATAATCAACTGTGTGCGTGCAGCTAGCTTGCCCTGCTGTGAGGGGCCACTTTTAACATTTCATACAAAATCCCGTTTGCTGGATGCTCTTTAAAGTTCAAGTACAAATATGTATCTTACTTGTCTACTTTCATAGGATCATGAGTTTTCATCCAGTCAGCAAAGTCAGCCCAGTGATCAGTAGTTTTCCAGGGGTCTGTCCCCTTGAAGAAGTCTGGGCAGATGGTTCTGTGTGAGACATGGAATCAAGTCAACTCTCAAGTCCAGGAGAATCTGTAGATGTCTAAATGTCTCCTAATGTCTTTTTCACTACACTGTACACATCTACATGGTTACTATCTGAACCGTATTCTGCTCATCCCGTTTGGCAATCAGCAAAGCTAAAAGTGTGTGCTTTTCTATGGAAAAGCCCCCCACAAATAAACTCTCGTTATTTCCTTAGACATACTTAATACAAAAGTAAAGGGATTAAGCAACCCTCCTGATTCTACATAAACATTTTTATATCTCTTTGCTAGTAAAAACTAAAGCAACTCTTCAAAAGGTTTGGTTCTGAAAAGTTTATATGACTTCAATGTAGATACCAATGTTTACCTTTTAATCACCCACGCTGCCACATAAGCACAAACACTGGCACTTCATGACTCTCCTTGTGGCTTTGTGCTCAGGGAGCCATTTTTCTTGGGTCAATTTTAGTAGCTTTGGTGGCCTCATGGGAACATTTTGTCCGTTTGAGGTTTTATTCGCTCAGACTGAAATGGTATCGTTGCTCTATGTGTATGGGAAACCATATGTCACACTTAGCTTTGGGCCTGGTGATGTATCAGTGCATTTAAGAGGAAGACAGGAAAGACAATTGCTTACATGTATCCATGACCTGCAATCAAATCGACTATGTATCTAATGTCTGGGAAGAGCCATCCAAATATATCGTGAACCACAATCACAGCTTTGTCTGTGAAAAAAGACGGTCTGCAAACATATGCCTTGATGTGCTCAATTTGTACTTCATGTCCAAGGCACCCATATCGAGATCTTTCTCCAGTGTCATATAGAAAAGGATCAGCCATTTGGAAACCTAAAAAAAGAGAGCAAGAAAGTCAACACAGATTATTAAGGGCAAATAAAGGCAAATACAATCTGCAGAAAGTAGTTCAATAACTTCTGCAAATAACATTGACATCCTTGTCTGAAAGGAGAAAGTAGAAAAAAGCAAAAGCAATGTTCCAGTGCAGAATGGCTCTTAACCCATTATGTGTTATTAAGCTGAAAATGAAGAGAAATACCAAAAGCAAAGTTATAAAATTACAAAAAACCTGTGCATGTAGGTCCTGACTCTCATGTCACAGTTGTTTTGCTCCCATCAGATGTCATTCTCTCTCCAGGCATGGGGTCATCACACATGTCTTCATGGGGAATCCCATGCTGGTTTCTCTGAATTATGTGATGGGTAAGGACCACAGCACTGAACTGATAAAGAAAACTAAAGTTTTCAGGGCTTCTGTCAGTGCTGGCGCCTGCTGGCTAACCTGTGCCTATGGTAGCAGCATCACAGCTGTTCTGGGAGCTGATGTATCGGGCGCAGTTGGTGAAGGACTGCAGTATGGATTTGTAAATTAGATTCTAATGCCTTGGGCCCATATGCCCTTGAAAGGGATTGCAAGAAAACAAACAGATATGCAAATCTCATTCAAAATGTGTGAGAGTATTTGGGTTTGCCCCTTCTCCAAAAATAGCAATTACAGTGAGCCAGTAGCTGTGCTAGAGAGATTAAAGTCAAAAGTTGTTCTGACTCTCTGCGTCAGGAGCTTGGAATGGACTCTGTGCAAAAAGTAAAATGTGATCCTGTAATTAAAAGTAGTATTATAATGCATCTATACAAGGAATCCAATTAACTCTGCAAGGGCAGTGTTAATAGTAGCATTTCCTAGCCATGTACTGACTTTGAAACTGTCCTTGGGGATGCATTACACACACACGCATAATACAATGACTGTCTCCGCTTCATCATTTCTACATCAGCCTATTGTTTCCGTTTGCATTCTAACATGTACTTCAGAAAACTATCTAGTCCTCATGGAAGTGAGGTAAATTCTGGTGAAAAATTATACTTTCATCAGCTCTCCATTAACCACAGCAGCGGAGAGTTATGTTTCACTGAGTAATGGGAAATTTTGCCTAGGCAATACGGACACACTTGGAACCAGACTGAAGAACAGGGGTTCGATGCCGCAGAGACTCACCACTTGCTGATGCCTTACACAGCACTTCCCAGCTTGCATGAACAGGCTCAATAACAGCGTCCCGATTCTATATGCGTTTCGAATGCCTTATACCCAAGATCATCAGCCTTCCCAATGTATAGTGCAGAGACACTGTTTTTCCTTATCCTCTCCCAACCCTGGGGCTGCTGTCACCAGATTTGGCAGGGCCAGCACTGAGTTTGAGCTCAATTACAGTCGTAACCCCTGGCTGAGAGAGTGTGGTGTAGAGAACTGGGTGAATGTGGCTTTACGGCTAGAATCAAGTTGCTTCAGAAATAGCAATAGTGTATGATCTCACATCATGAGTAATCCCCTGTGCTGTTAACTGAAAGCTGATTACATTTGTTAATTGTTCTCCCACCTTTCTCAACATCTGAATGTAAGGGTTGGTGCTAGGAAGCATAAAGTAGCCTGATCTTCAGGACTAAATCCTACCTTGTTTTGGCATCATATGAAAGTGGAAGTTGTAACATGCCTGGCAGAGTATCTCCTGGTTTAAGCCCCCCACAATAGGCCTGAAAATGCTTGAGAGATGTCTGTTCATGCAAAGGATGAATGAGCTCGTTGAAGTGCAAGAGACTGCCTGGAGAATTCACAGCCACTCCCAAAGATAACTAACACCACTGGCTTCTGACATGGCAGCCACTATCTTGCTCCACTAAGGTCTTTTGTTCAGAAGGGCACAGCCTATGGTGTCCCCTTCAAGGAAGTAATGTTTAGGAGGCATTAAGCTTTGCAATAGTTGTGAAACAGCCTACTCCCAATCTGTTGATTGCTTCCCATAAATCATTTCTTTGGCCTGTCTTGATTGATGCCTAGCCAGCTGACTCTCCTCCAGACACCAGGCTGCAGAGAGGAGAACGTCAGTAAATAGTCAGCCACACCTGAACTGCTTAGAAGTCTTTGATGGGATCCTGTTCAGTCAGAAGCTTTATTTGTTCCCGCCCGCTTCGTCCCACGCAACATGGTGTGGCGAAGCAACAAGATAGGATACTTCCTACCTGTCCTGTCTCACCTCATTCCCTCTTCCCAACAATTTCAGCCATTACACTTTTCCTTTTCCCGCTTTCCCCGTGGCACGGTTCCCAGCAGGCAGCATCTCACCTTTGTGCCCTGCTTCTCATCGCTGAAGCCCAGCACAGAGGAGACACAGGGCCTGGTGGGAAGCTAGGGACAGGGGAAAAACTGACTGCTGCTAACAGGGAAAAAAGACTGATAGCCATGAGTCTGCTGTCATCCTTCTGCTCATTAAGAGAAGGCCTTCTTGTAGCCTCTCCTTCTCACCAGTGGTCCTGCTCTGTCTTGGATGTCTTGATACCATTCAGCTTTTATGGAAGTAACACAAAAACTGAGGAGGGTTATTTACTATCATCACAAGGCAAAGGTGGTAGGACAGTGGTACGTAGTTGAGTAGTAGGACAGACCCGAACTACTACATTTTTAGAGAGCAACAAATCACATGGTTAAATCCTGCTGAGTGTTAGTTTTCAATAGGAAAAAACAAATCCCTTGTTGGAAGGTGAGGCTAAAAACCTTTTAAAAACAATCGGGTAAAACAGGGGCAAATATAGTCCTATGGATAATCCCCACTTCTCAGAAAGTGAGTATGAGCGTGTGATCTCAAAGTTCTGTGCTGTTTGGCAGGACCTTGGACTAGTAATGCCAAGATGTGACATCTCTGCCCTTTTCTTAGGTCCAGTGATAACATTTTAAACTCCATCAATAATTAATTTCAATGGTAAGTGCTCCAATGGACCAAACAAGGAAAAGAATGGAAATTCATTGCCATAAGGGCAAAAGAAATTATTATGCTCCTTTCATGTGATCCTGCTACTGATGGACGTAAAATGGTTACCAGTGTCCTCAGAACTATTGCTGTACCACAGCTTACAGCAAGGACTCAAAATGAAATCCAGTCTTTCCCAAAGTTGACACCCTTTATCTTCACCTTATCCGCTCCGTAATACTTGTCTTTGTGCATTATTTTTTTTACTAAAACCAAAATAAAAGTCTGTCTTTAAAGGACTGGTTTTTGCTGAATGGTTTGTGCCTTTTCAAAGAGCTATATCTAATTGCTCAGCCATTTCAGATTTCTCCCTTTCCGCGCAGTTAAAAGTAGTTAGCCTTTCTCTGCTGCCAACTCAGTCTTTGGGGACCAGTTCGCCATCACATACCTGGAGTACAGGATCCTGTTTTAGCCCAGCTCGCTTCTTCTGCTCAGTGGGATACCAGCGAGATTTCTCTAAACTCAAAAAGAAGAAAACCAGTTCTGCTGACAGCTTTGCTCCTGCTGCTGCCCATCCAGTTTGCAGGTGCTCTTCAACTCTTCTGCAGCCTTTGGGATTGGGAGGTGAGGAGGAGAGGCTTAGCGCAGGAGTCATCCCGAATGAAAGGGGTGGGGACAGATCATGCAGAGAGGCAGGGTGCAGCAGGCTCCACATCAGTTGCCTTTCACTCTACCTTTTATTTATTTATTATTTCAGGAGTTTAGGAAGCAAGATGCACCCAAACACTATACTGCACTTTTTTTTTTTCATCTCTCTAAATATGTGTAATTCCTAACAAAATAATATAGAGGAGTTGAAACAAGGCTGCTGAGCCTTATTATCAGCACACTTACGTTTTCTGGGAAAATTTCCCTTGCAGACCTGTACACTACAAAGCAAATGATGTGTGTGATGCAGCCATTTAAGACACTACAGAATCTTTAGACCTCAGCATTTATAGCTGAGACGTTTAGCATCAGTGGTGCATTTGCTGATGCATTGTCGAATTCAGAGGTGCATTTTCTTGTAGTGTATTTATGCACTTTTATTGTCCATAATAAATGTCTTTAATGAGATTTGTACCGAATTAAGATGAATCTGTCCTGGAAAACTTGCAGCATAAAAAAATTACGGAAGTCTCCCTAGCACACAAATCAGATGTTACAGCCACACCCACAAGTATTCCCAACAAGTCCAAAAGTGTTTCAGGTTATTTTTGATTAGACTTGCTTTCAACAAGTTAGAAACATTTGAGTCTGAGCTGATTGTTATTGATGGTGGCTCATTGAAACTTTCCATTCCTATTTCCCTAATGGCCTTGTATGCAAGGAACATTAGCTTAGCCCTCAGGCTGATGTCTACTGTAGCTTTAATACTCTCCGTGTGTGCAGGTGGTTTGTGTGTGTGTGTGCATGTTGGGGAGGAGGAATAAGAGAGACAAAAGAGCTCAAAGAAAATGACAGTGTCATTTCAAGTCAAAGATCAATAAAGAAATTTTGATCCTAAGTGTATATGACAGACAAATCCCACAGTCACTCTGTAGATCCTCAGCAGTACTCTGCGTGGTAGTGACCGCCGTGTAATCTGAGGACTATTTAAAACAGGTGATGGCTGGATTCAGTTCACCAAACTTCAGACATTTACAATGAAGACATCCACGTGTCAGCAAGGTGTCTACACTCCCACAGTTGTCATTAAGGTTTAGGGTATGATTCACACTCTATGGGTGTCTTCTTTGGAATGAAATGGATAGTCCCCTAGATGCCACCAGTTTTGCTGATCCCGGAGTTTAATGGCAGCCTACCCACCTGGTGCAGGTGTAGGTTGCTGAGCTGAGTGCATCATCACTCAGGCAAGATGAGTCCCACCTCTGTGTGCTGTGGGAGCTACACACAACTTAAAATTAAGGTTTGTAATGACCAGACAAAGGGTGTTTGTCCTGTCATACCTGTCAGTAGCTTTGCGCATCAGGTTTGTATAAGAAACCATTAAAAAGATTGCTTGTGTTGCAAGGGAGGGAGTGGGGAGTCTTCACTGAAAAGATCCGGTTGATGCTTTGATATTAATGGCATCTTGGTTGAGCTTGTCTAACCCGAGATGGGTGGGCATGCAGTACTCAGATCCACAAGACTGAAGGACTGTCTTGCTACCTTGCCCCGCCAGAACATGAGTCCATCCAAGCTGCGGTCTCTTGTGGAACAGATTGGGCCAGCAGGAGCAGACATCTGATCCCACATGCATCTCACCTCTGTAAATCCTGTCTTCATGCCCAGCATCTCTAATTGGGGGTGGTTAGGGTGAAAGGAGAGCAAAGGACTCGCTCTGCTGTAATGCAAGTCTTTGCCTGCACACCGTGATTATATTTGACCTGCAAACTCTAAATCATTTAGATCTCCCATACTTGAAGAGTCTGTCTCTTTCCCCATAAGTTATAATGCCCTCTGAAATGGACACAGGATTCTGGAGTTCATTGCACCCATGCATTTCCTACAGTCTCAAGCAACTTATACTTTTTTTTCCTTTAAGCCTGCTGTGAATATCTCTATTTTTAGGGTTTTTTTTTTAAAAAAAAAAAGGAAGAAGACAGACAAGGGTTGGAATGAGCACAACAGATTCATTTGTTCAAACACACAGTGGTCAAATTTTTCCCTCACCTGAAACACATAGCTGGTTTTTGTTTGGTTTTACTTTTTTTTTTCCCCTGAAGGTTTGCACCAGTGCTCCTCCAATTGCTCTTCCTGGTTTTATAGAAATGGGCATGGAATAAAACCCCAAAGTAAATCCTCACAGCTGTTAGCTGTGTTTTCAGCTGTATGTTAACATAAGAAACAAGATCCTAGGACATGCAAGGCTGCTGTCCTGAGGCAAAATAGAAAGGTATTCTCTCCCAGATAACTACTGATAGATAAAAACCCAGAAAGCCAAGTACTCTGCTGGCATCTAGTGCAGCAGTGAAAGAGTCCAACGGAGAGACCACTGGACAGGCTTAAACATGCCCTATTTACTGTCACCTAGTACAGTATTTGGAGCACTGCTGTTAGCAACAGACTTGCCAGAAAGCTGAAATCATTACAAATGTTATATTTATGTTGTGAAAAAGCTGTTCGAAGCACCTGAGATGAGTGATGCTCTGCTTGCAGCCTAGAAGCTGTGGAGGAGGCAAGAGGGATGGTGAGGCTCCCGTCTCTTCTTGGGCGGGTCCTGCCGGTGATAGCAGCCTTGTTGAGGGGTTACCACCACTGAGGGCACCTTGCGAGGAACTGGTGGAGGGGCTCTCAGGAAGGGTTAGCGGAGAGGCATGGTGAGATGGGGTCAGAACAACTCAGCTCTGCAGGGCCAGCTGTAATGACAGTGAGGGCTCCGTACCCAGCACCTGCCCTGAGAGCAAGAGGCATCCTTTGGGACTTGGGTGGCTACAGGAGGGAAGCATAGCTAGTCCCTCTCACACAACTTCACTGAAAAGAGAGGGCCTAATTCATGGGCTTGTAATTTGGGGCTGGGTTTGCGGCTTTTGTTTCTGCATGTTATTCCGATTCCTCTCCCTCCATCCAGTAAAAGGCTGCACTCCTAAACTTATCTACTGAGTCATCGCTTGGGAGGGAAGAAATATAGTTTAACAAATTTGGTTTCATTTTCCAGGTTTCTGGCTTCAGTTTCTAGTCAGTGTTTGAATAAAAGCACTTGGAAATTGGGCCAGCTCTTATTATTGCAAATCCAGGCTTGGCGGGAAGCTTGCATGTACAGATACTTTCACTGTCACTGGTGAAAACAAGTCTCACACTTACGATTTTGTTCTTTACCATGTACCTGGCATGGCAGCCTGGAGTTCATGGCTGCTTTTGGCTGGAGCATTAAAAAAAATCTCCAGGAATTCTCTGATTTGGTTAGTAGTGAGCCGTATCCCCGCTCTTTCCCATGCTTTCCCGTGTGTCTAAGAAGAAAGGCCCCGAAGTCTCTCCTGCGTGGGAGTGACCTTATCTGCTTCATCTGGTGCAGCGCTGGCAGGCACGGCCGCGTTCCCTGCACCCAGCAGAGCACCCACCGTGCCTCACAGGGCACCAGGAACCAGGCCAAGGCCATGGCTGCTTCTTTGCTATTAATCTTTGCATCCATGCTCCCACTCCCCTGCCTTTTTATTTGCTGCTAAAAATTAATAGACCGCATCTGTCATCATCTCTCCCCTTTGTCCGTCTCCCCTTCGCATCCACTCCCTTTCCTGGTTTTCCGCTCTGCTCCATTTCTGTAAGTTATTTGAAGCCGCTGGTGTCAACTGGTTTCTGGTTGTCCCTTTTAATGTCCCTCTGAGTGTCCTGCATTTCTTTTAGGTAGGGCAGGGTCGGCTCTCAGAGCACACAACTCCTTTTCTTCGCAAAATCCAAAGTATGGCTCTGACCCAGGGACAGAAGGATGATCTGCAAAAAATTGTTTTAAATAGGTATGTTGGTAATTTGCCTCTTGGCATGTAGAACTGGTTGACTCAACAGCTTCTAAGTTTCTCCTTCCTGGTTTGGATTAATTTTTACCTAAAATGTGAATGTTTAGTCTCAGATTTCCTATTTTTGCTGAAAGAGCTTGTGGGATTTCAGAGGGTGTGTTTCGTGAACTTTATAGAAAAACGGTAGAGTATAATTTTAATTATGCCAAAGTGATAACAGGAAAACTATTTTAATATTGTGGATGAATGCAAAGAGGCATATTAAAATTACCTAACACTGTCCAGGTGTTTCTAGGTTATTCAGTAGTTCATCATTTATAAAAAAAAACACTTTTATTGTAATTCCAGTATAAGGCACACGATTTCAAATATTACAAATAATAATGAATATTAATAGCAAGATATAGGGAAAACAAAAAAATTTTGGAGCAGTGACTCAAGAATAGGTACTCAAGATCAGAGGCATCATCATTTTTGCACTGAACGCTATAAATAGACACATGAGCAAGACAACAGAATTAAGATTACTTGGATAATTACATGGATTAAGGGCTGATTTCCTAATCTAAAAACCTGAACATCTATTTTTGTATGACTTAAGAATATGTCTATTATTTTTTATTACTAAATATTTTGTCATCTTCTCTAAAACTACAAAAAATCAGCATTTGTAAATGACTATAAAGTATTTTTCTTTGCAGTTATCCACCTTTCAGAGTATTACCTTCAAGGATGAATTATTCCACATATTTATGAAAGCTGAATTTTGTATGCAGTTTTCTCCATAAAACATTGATTTAAAAATCCATATATTTGATTTGCTCCATGACACAAGTATTTTTTCCCTTTTCTTTTTATTTTCTTTTTTTTTTTAATTTACTTTTCTTGGTATGAATTGTCTCCTTAGACAAAACTAAGGCTTATTTTATATTTCAGGAACTTTCTGGGGTTAATTAGCTGGAAGTGGGTCATTTTGTTTGCTTGTAATTAAGGCTGTGTTTGCACTAAGATATAAACACAATTTCCTTCTTCACTACAAATAAGTTGCCTTGGACAAAAAGCTGCACCTTGTGCCAGTAGAATTTACCCCACTTTTCAGAAGAGGCAATTCTCACAAGTAGAAATCTGGCATCTCCACTGTAAACTCCCAGTGTGCACTTGAGCAGTTTGATTTGCCTGAGAGGTTTTCCAAGAGATCCTATTTAAAGCCAAGAGGATCCCAAAATTTCCATTTAGATATGTTCCCCCCATAGGCTATACATGTTCTAGATGAACATTTAGGGGTTTTTTCCTAGTTGCAGAAAGGGGAGATGTTTGCTACTGTGACTGATTATTGAACAATTTTGGCAAAAATGACTGTATTAAATCAGTGTTTTAAACTCCAAAATTTTAAACAGAGTGCCAGAAAAAAAAAAACCAACCTCTTCTTCCCATGTTTGCTCGACTTTAAAAGTCCTGTTTTGCAAACATGTCTACGCATTAGTAATCTTGGACTGGATCCAGGCAGCTCTGGACTGTGTCCCACAAAGCAATACAGATGCCCAAGTGCAACATCAAAGCAGCAAGTTTAAGGAAAGTAAATATAAGAGCTTCTAATTATATTACAAGGTAATTACCATACATAAATCGATTCAGAGCAATCAAGGTACTTTATTAAATATGTTTGCAGAGAGCACCTGTTCTTAACCTTTTTCTAAAGCAAAATAATGAACTTTGGCCTAGCAGAAAAAAAATTACATTTCAGTGTAATCCTGCAAATGGTTGAGTCCGTGCTGGGAGTGAGTGTGCCTACCCCACACTCTGTGACAGTTTAACAAAATCAGTTTCTCAGGGCCCCTGAGGGTACGCTGGAGCAAACACATAAGGGAGGATCTCAGGAGAAAGGGTCCAGGCAGGGAAGGGGCCAGCCCACCACATGTGTCCTGGCCCTGGGCTGCCCCACGGGCATTACGGGCATTACGGGCATTACGTGTGGAAGGCAACGCTTGGGCCAGGACGACCAGCCAGACTGCAGTCACTGCCCACCCTTTCCCGTTCAGAGAGGACGGCTGCTGCGTGTGGCATCATGTGGAAGAGGTTGTCTCACCCTGCCCACCTGGACATCATCTGCCCCCGCCCACTGGACAGTTGAAACATTTGTAAGGGCTATTTGTGCTGTAGCAGCTCTGCCAACAAAGAGGGAACTCCCAAGCTTGCTCTTCCACAGCTCACTTGAGAGAGCTGGGGCTGTTCAGCCTGGAGAAGAGAAGTCTCCAGGGAGACCTTATAGCCGCCTTCCAGTACCTAAAGGGGGCCTACAGGAAGGATGGGGAGGGACTCTTTATCAGGGAGTGTAATGGTAGGATGAGGGGTAACGGTTTCAAACTGAAGGAGGGTAGATTTAGATTGGATATTAGGAAGAAATTCTTTACTGTGAGGGTGGTGAGACACTGGCACAGGTTGCCCAGGGAGGTTGTGGATGCCTCAACCCTGGAAGTGTTCAGGGCCAGGCTGGATGGGGCTTTGAGCAGCCTGGTCTAGTGGGAGGTGTCCCTGCCCATGGCAGGGGAGTTGGAACTAGATGATCTTTAAGCTCCCTTCCAACCCAAACTGTTCTGTGATTCTATGAGCTCAAGCACGAAACTTACCAGATTTGCTGTTACAGAGATGATATTACCACCTCCAATCAAGACAATTTCCAGCATACTGCTTCCTTCTGGTTTGAAACAAATGGATCTCAGGTGCCTGATAGACCCACAATGAGGGGGCCCATAAGGCAAAAAGCTTAGGGTCACCTTATGCAATCCTTTGCAAGGTTCCTCTCTCAGGTGTTTTGATTTTGCCTTTTTTTTTCCCAGAAAGCTATAGAGCCTGTCTGTCTGTACTTGACACAGTAGCTGCCATAAGGCAAGCCCCTTCCACAGCCTTGTCTTGAGCTGCAGCTCAGACCTCAGGCCAAGCTTGGCTGTTCATTACAGCCTGTTCTCCTGGTTCAGGAGGAAAAAAATCAACCCAAACCTGAAACCCTTCCCCAGCAAGCTGGAGTCAAATTCCCAGTCACCTGCCTTCCTTCAAAGAGACCAACAGTCTGTACCACAACTTATTAGCTTCCTCAGATCTCCCAGCTTGCTCTTAGGTTTGCTTGTGGAGCCAAGATCCATTTTTTTGAGTGAAATCACTGCTTGCTTCGACCAAGCCAGACCCCAGTGGGTTTCCTTTCCTCCCTGTGCAAACCTTCTCATAAACCCGGATACAAACAATGAACAAGTTCTCCAGGGTGTGGATGATCTTCGGGCTTGTTATCGGGATAAAGCGGGGGGAGGGAAAAAAGGGAAATTAGCCATCTTCTCCGCAGAATAAATTCACAGTGCGTCTCTACCATCACATACTCTTTCTCATGAGAGAGTGATGGATTGACATTAATGGGTTAGCATTTGTCTGAATGTTCACACAAAAAACAAAACTTGGATATAAAGGAGATGGGAATAACACTGTGGGAGGAAGTCTTGGATAGGCTGGTCCTGAAAGAAGGACCCAGGACTTTCTATCCAAGACACATGCCCTCAGTATGGCCTTGAAGATTTAAGATAAATATGCTAGGTCAGAGATGCATGTTCAGGCTACTGCTCTACCATGCCCATTTGTGTGGAGACTGCCATACCCATATGGCTATTTCTTACCTTCTGTCTTCTCTGGGGCACCCTGCCTTTGTACAGCCACTTCTGTTTTCATGTAAACAGGAACCAGAAGCCTGATTCCTCTCATTCCAGTCAGATACCAGTAAACTATTAGCTATCCCAACACTCCCTCTCTGGCTTTCAGCAGAAGTTGGTGCCTGCTAGTGATCACTTCCCCTGAAATTTCTTCAAAAGTGGCACCAAAACTGAGTTTCAATCACGTGGATTTTTCTGATGATACGTATTTATCCTTAAAAAAATCACAGACAGCTCATTTCAATTCCTCAGAGTTAAAACCCATGGTTCAGCAGAGCACAGCCATTTCTGTATATTATGCAAAAATCATGATAAGTTCTTTCCTGTGAGAAAGGACATAAATGCTAATATTTTCAAACTTAAAGCTCTGAGAGCTAAATGAATTTCCAGGGACAAACACATATTATGTGAGCTGAGAGCAAACAGTAAGCATGGTATGACTCAGAAGAACAGCCATGAAACTGCACATTCCTCAGTGAACTTGTGAATTATGCAAATAGAAAGTCAGAAATTAAACAACAGACTCATGCCTTGGCATTTGTAATTAGGGCTCTTCATTACCACACAAGATGCTTTTATAATATAAGTTTGTTAAAAGGCCTGTTTTATGTTTTCTGCTTTGATGGGATAAAAAGGTTTTGTGAAGTTTGGGAAACAACTGGCTTCCCTAAATCCAAACTAGATTCTGCATGTTTCACCTGCGTACAGTTCAGAGTAATTTTTCATGTGTTTATGTTCATCTTTCAGGCAGCTGAACTATTGGCAGTCATGTAGTAGAAACCTCCCAGAGAATCTGCAGACTTCAAAAGCAGTTAGGAATTCTTTGTATTCTTTAGATACAGTATCTTTTTGAGGAACTCTTCTTTCTGTGATCTCCCAACAGCAGCTGAAAGCCAACAATTATAACCTCCTTGTCACACTTCTAACTTTCTTTTCCTTTGTACTAAATGTCTCTCCAATTATCTTAAATGCAAATGTTACAAAGAAGAAAGTACGTTTTTTTCTGAATTTGTTTTTTCTGAAAACAAGAAATACATATTTTTTTCCAGCTCGACTGAGATGCTGGAGAAGAAGCCAAGCCAGCAGAGGTCCCAGTCCTACAATGCACACCACTTTCCCAAGGCCCCAATCACTTTATTCCCTGGGCTCCAGGAGGGACTTTGATTTGCCCATGGAGCACAACAGTAAATACATATGGCAATTTTGTAAGTACAATGGATTTAGGATGGACATCCAGGTGAGTGAAAATTTGTATCGTTCAGCTTCCAACCTTCATTTAAATATGGTCATATTAAATAACTGAAAATGATTAGGCAAAGAATCTTACTGCGTGTCTGCGATTATATGTGATGATAAAGTGCAGGACACTAGTAAATACTTTTGAGAAGATCACAGAGATCAACATAGCAACTGGAATGTAGCAGGTAGGAAAAGTGTGATGGAAAAGTCACTGAACTGTAATTATATTTTAGTAGATGGTTTGTTGCTCTGCACATTATAAATATGGGTTTTCAAAAACAGAAAGAGGTCTTTAATGTCTGTCTTCTCACATGTCTTTCGGTGACAGTCTAAATTCAGTCCTTTTTTGGTCATGATAGCTGATCTGGAATTGATCCTACATCCAAAATCTACAAGCCAATCCAAAGCATACTGCAGGTCCAGGAACATTTCAGATATAATCATGAAAGATATATTAACATAAATATATCAACATATTTAACATAAGCATAGATTTTCACAATGTGGTTTTGGACTGCATTAAGAAAATCTAAAGCAGAAAACCAAGCACAATCTCTCTTTGCTGTACAGATTTCCAATTCATCTACATTCACTGATCCCAATTGCTTTGACAAACTAAACGGCTCTGCGTCCCCTCTCTCTCGACCTACTTGGACTTCCTCCTGTCATTGCAAGATAAAGGCTGCTGGTGAGAACACATCGATTCACACACATGTGTTGCTCAGTAGGGCTGTGCTGACATGCTGCCAGATTAGATCCAATCCTTTACGACCAGGATCACACAACTGGCTCCTTGCGTGAAACCATTTGGTGGGTCAGTGCTGGAGTCCTCCCACACTCCTGTCCCTGCCCCCTGCCTCCTTCCCGGTGGGGAGCTAAAGCCCCCCTCTTTCCTCCTGACTTTGTGCTGCTTGATACTGCTGACAGGACATTTTCCCAGGTAGCATTTTCCATGGAATTTCCTAGATTTGAAGCAAAAGTT
The DNA here is from genome assembly GCA_013398915.1 of Dromas ardeola. NCBI lineage: Eukaryota > Metazoa > Chordata > Aves > Charadriiformes > Dromadidae > Dromas > Dromas ardeola. The sequence goes on from VYZM01006855.1 coordinate 445,807, forward strand.
CACTGAATGGCATCAGGGTGACGGTGACCCCTACCTGGGCCCCCATCAATAAGGCAAGGTTAGAAATTCCCTGCACGTTCTTCCCGCATCCCCCTGAACAGAGCGACCAGGGCCAGTCCCTGGGGCAGGAGCTGGGACTGCTCCCCGCTGGGGCTCAAGGAGCGTAGCACTTTCTGCGGCTGACTGGAGGCAGAGACTATCAGCTGCCAGCACATCGCCCAGGCGCTCCTGAGGGAAGCACTAAGTCCTCAGATCTTTATCCCCAACCACCTTCAGACCCATCTGGAGTACAGGCAATGACTGATCCAGCTGAAGGGGGTTTGGGAGTCGTGGGACGTGATCTGGGGGTTATTCTAGTGAAGATACAGCAAGATATGGCAGCCTGAGGCAGGACAGCAGATTGACAGCCCCTGGTGACTCACTTGTTCAGCTGCCACCAGTGGTGGCAAGGTGCAGGGCAGCTGTGCAGGATGCTGCTGCAGATGGTGAAGGCCTCAGACAACTGGAAATGCCTGAGAGTGGGGGGGCCTCTCAGGTATTAGGCTTAATAAGGTGGCAGCATTCAAGGCAATAGGTTTCCCAGGATCTGCAGCTTCTCATTTCCTGGCCCATCAAATTGCCAGATGACCCCAGCCAGGTGCATACCACTGTGGTTCCCTGTCTGGCTGGCCCGCTGCAGGCCCTGGAGATGCTCTTCTCCTCTGCCACTTTCTTGTCAAAGTCTCTAGACCACCTCCTGGGGCTGGAGGAGAGGTGCCCTCTTGTGGCACCCATGAAGCTCTGTCACCTCTCTGGATCTGCCTATGCTCCTGCTCCTGGTCTTCAGGTTTCACCTGCTATGAGGGCCTTTCACCCCACGTTCCATAATATTCCTGTGGTCCGAGATTAGGCTAACTGACCTGTAGCTCCCTGAATACTCCTGCTTCACCTTGAGAGTGGCTGTGACACTTGCCTTTTCCCGTTTTCCCCCCTGTTACCAGTTCTTGACGACTTCTGGTCTCTCTAGCCCCTGTCCTCCTAGTCGCCTGTACAAATACACCCCTCCCCATTTGACACACTCATCTTGTCAGTGCTATTCACCATAATCCTTTCCACCATGCTTTGCCTCTGTACAGCTCCTGGCTGCTCTTCCCGCACTCCTGCATGGCAGGACCCTGACACAGAAGGAGAAAATCTATTTGCCCAGCTTCAGCTTACCCCCATCAGGAGTGAGACTGGGGGAGGAGGAGTGAGTTGTCCATGAGCCTTTGCTTTCCTTGAAGTGACTGTGAGGTTCAGGCCTCCCGGAGAAGTCCCTGCTCTTTACTGTATAAATTCTCCCCTTCTCTTCCACACAAGCAGGATCAGGAACTGTCTCAGGGGAACCAGGAGTGTGTAAGGAAAGTAGAGATGGTGCATCCCCTCAGGAGGCTATAAATCATTTGAAGACCCCTGCTTCCCTTCCTGGTCGAAGATCATTGAGAGAAGAGAGGAAAGGAACAAAACTTGAAGAGCCAGGGAAAAACTGAAGAGAATCCCATTTGCCACCCTGAATATGAGAGTCCTGACTATAAAATTTGGTACAGGTTTCTGACAGCAATTTGTGTTCTCAGGGCTCAGCTGATAATGAATTAAAAAATACAGGCTCTCAGAAGGCTTTTCCTTCTAAAGTAGCGATAAAGCAGACACTTACTTCTAAAGTAGGGACTTTTCCACATGTTCTCCTTTGAAAAGGACAGATTCCAAACAGGCTAGTTCTCCGGAGCTGAATGGGAATGCTGAGCTGAGGTGCTCAGATACTCTTCAGACCCTCTGAGGACAAAGCCATGAGAAACAAATACCATGCACTGCCGTTTCTGGGTGTATCATCATCCTTGTGAGATGACTCTTTCTTCAGCATCTTTAGTTAGGCTGAGGCCCTGGCAGAGGTCCATCTGACATCATGACTGCATTAAAAAAATGAGTAAAACAAAACATTTAACTGATTCACAAAGAAGAGCCAAGACAATATAGCTTTTGAGTATTAAATATGTTTGATGTTTCATGTCAGTCACCCAACTGAAAATCTACTTCACTGAGCCAAGCATTTTGCTCTCCCTGTTAGACATCAAAAGCATTAAGTGGTTTCTTAACAGTATTCCCTGATCCTACAGTGAAGTCAGTACACACAGCAAATGCATTATTGCCATAGGGAAACAAGGAAAACTGGGGTTTGTGTCCAGATTCTCAGTGTGCAAGCTACAGTGAAGTGAAAGTTACTACAGAAATCAGACAACCTCATAAAACAGAGGTCATCGACTCTGATCAACCCATAATAAATCTGATCTTTAGACCATAGCTCACTTTTCTCTGGCCAAGACAACTCCCATACTTTTTCCTGTTGCTGAAAATGTTTGAGAAAAAATAACAACAATTCATTAGAAATCTAAGCCCTTACGTATCTCCCTCCTAGTCAGTGCAGGAGAAGCAGAGGCAGTAACATAGGTGTCATTGTAGAAAGTATCTGTAGTGACCAAGTCGATCATTCTCCACAATAGGCACGTTTTCTTTTTGGCAACACTCACAGTTTTAAATGAAGTAGAACTGAATCCTGCCCTGAGGAGTTCAATTTAATTTGGTTGGCAGTCGTAACTTCCAATAACATCTGGAAGGTCAAGAAAAAGGTTTCCGGCAAAATAATACTGTTCCTGCTAAATACTGAGGATAGTCCCTAATTGCTGGCAACTGTAAGGATATTTTCACAGATTTTTAAAGACATGAGAACCAACATGTCCTCAGAAGAACTTACAAGCAGTCACTTGACAATGGTAACGTGTTTCACACAACACCCTCTATTACCAAGGAGAACAAGAACTATGCAAAAAAAAAAAAAAAATCACTCTAATGACACCATCTAACTACCTAAAAGGTTCACCTGAGGTTGATGGAAATGTTTTAGGTAAAGAACCATATGTCTCAAATGATACCACAGTTATTAGGCACGGGATATTCTGGAAGACAGCCCTTTTTTTTTGTTTCGAACCCAGGAGTCCTTCACTGAGCAACAGCAGCCACAGAGCTCTGAATCCCAGGTAAGTTAACACCTACCTGGTTAATGGTCATTGGCTTCACTCTCAGTGTGACAGTGGGATCCCACCAAGTTGATAGGGCCTACATTTTAAACAGAAAATCCACTGCAACAAACACATGTGAGAAGATCCCTGCTGCATTTCAGCAATATAATTGGGTGATGCACCTTCTGCAGATCTTGAGAAGAGTCGTGAAGTTCTGCAAATATTTCTTTAATGCATGGAAATGTGTGTGTCAATCATCCAAGTATTACCTAGCTTCTTGAAATCTAGACATAGAGAAACAGCCTTGATTTTCTTCTCAGTCAAACCTATTCAACAGTGATTTCTCCTGTAATATCATTTTAGACTAGGTTTTTTACACTCTAGCAGAACCTCACCTGTCACTGAAAACGGTAGCAAGCATAGTTTATTTCCTGGTTGAAACATTAATAATCCATAGAACAAACCCTGATGCAGAGCCAAGCACCTCCTCAGGAATATTTTCTAAAATAAGCAGATCTGGAGCCTGTATCATGGCTGTGTCTGATGGTGCTGATGTCCATCCCTAAATGTATGTCCTGTGCAGTACTGCTACACCATTTATAGCATACAGCAGGTGTGCAAAACATGAATCACAAGTCACATTTTCATTCAGGAAGTGTGATTCCTCAGGTAGCTCCTAATCCTAGCCTAGGTTCAGTAAGAAGCGGAACCATTTTTGTGGTGAGAGTCAGGCAGACAGTTGAGGAAAAAAACTAGGACAGCACTGAAAAAACCCAAGCAACTGGTTAAGAAAATAAATACATTTTGAAATATTCAGCTAAAGAAAAACTGAAAAGCATTAACTTTTGCTGTTTGGCTTTTTCAATGCTCCAAACTTTCAAAATAACTCTAAAAATGTAAAGGAATCATTTTCATGAAGTAATTTTAAAATGGGAGAAAAGATGGAAATGTCACAGTACAAATGCTGGATAGTTTCAATTTTGCAATATTTATTTTGTATTCTCTTAAGAGAACTTTTGAAAAAACGACCATATATTTTTCTAAGCATTTAAATGTTACAAAACCAAAATGTTTTCCCAAAATAAAACCATGTTCAAAAGAATCTTGCCTTTTTTCCGATACTCACACCGGCTCTACATATGGCCTTCCTTTTGCCATGACCTTCAGTGATTTGGAGTTACATCTATTACTGTCTTCAATTCCCACCTGTAAAATTTCCGTATTTCCTCTGTTATCCAGATAATAACTTATTTGGAACAGAGGCTTTTTTCACAGTTCAGTGCCTGTGACCTTGATGACAGTCAGAAACGAACAACAGTGTCCTAACATTCTCCTCTGTACTAAAAATTAAAAATAACTTAATCTGTGGGCATTTCTTAGGTGAAGAACATCTGACATATTACCAAATAGATGTGGATTAATAATATGTTCACCAAAAACACCAAGAAGGCTGAAAGAGAGAGATTTAATTTAATTTAAAATGTTCAATTTTTTTTTCTTTTCTGGCTTGCCTTCAGCTCATGTTTACCTGTAAGCTATCTTGTAGCCCATACTAAAACACTGCGCAGGAATAAAATTTTGGCATTAATTCTCTCTAAATGCTGAGAAGATGGTATACATGTAGGGCTTGGCAGTTAATTTAAATGGCTGAATAGATTGATACAGACAGGAATGAAATTATTCACTGGCAACATATAGCGACTTATTTCAAAAGCTTTCATCTAATTTAAAAAAGTCTACCAAGAAAGACTGAAACTGGAGTATTATACACATTCATCACGCAATGGCCTTTTTAATGTGAATGATAATTTAGAGACTTTTTATATGACATTTAATTTATACTTATCACAACAGAGTAACAACAGTGGTTACATGTTTGGGAAATAAACAGTGGTAATTACAAATGTACTTGGAAACTGAAGTGCCATTTCTTGTTTTTTTCATGCTTTTTTTTCATCAATTTTTCCATGTTCAGAGGAATTGAATATATTGGCATTTCTCATATCCTCAGTCTATGTTGGCACCTTTTTAATATGCCAGGATAATTTGTCAATTAGAAAATGAGCTTACTTTTAAAACAAACTGATTTTTTTTTAAAAGTTGTAAATGTGAGTTTTTTCACCTTGCCTTTCTGAGAGGGAAAACACAGAAGAGCCAAATGTGATATCGTAGCCCACATGTGTTTTATTGCAGCACTTTACTGTAAATATACAACTTGTGGAGAGCCACACCGAGCCTTCACATTTCCCTGCATTTTTTTCCTTACACAGGCCAGTATCGTATATCCCACAAACAGCTCTCGTGCTTGAAGAAGGTCATCTTGAAGGTACTAACGTGGTTAAAGTTGAGGACAAAGAGTTATAAAACTGTAACCTGGGCATGTGCCACCTCTGCACTTTTAATCCAGACGTGAACTACCACCCACTCTATTGCTGACACCAGGGCCGGGGCCTTGATGCAGAGGATTTAATGACTGGTTGGGGACAAAGGGTCATGTGGCAAAGAGAGCTGAAAGCTGCTACACCTCGTTGATCGACTAGAGGGTGTTAAGACAGCTGCCACAATGGAAAACTAACATAATGCACGCATGCGTTTCATCGATATAGAATTTCTGTTTACCCTTAATACAATGAACGTCTGTTTTCTTCCTTAATAAGATTCTTGCCCACTCGCCAGAGACCACCTGAGAACTTTCTGCGCAGCCGGCAGAGTACAAAGTTTCAACCTACGCTGCCTCTGCTACTTATGCCAGCGAGACCCCAACACATAAATGATTAAGCTGAAAAGAGATTTTTTTTTTTTTTTGGTGTTTTACTGAAGAGTTTATTAGTTCTGTTGGAAAGGTCAGCCTTGGGAAGGAGAGAGGTGGGATTTGAAGGAGAGGACAGTAACAACTGCCCCCTGAGGAGGAGGAGGAGGAGGAGGAG
>VYZM01006855.1:452404-463318 GCA_013398915.1 Dromas ardeola
CAGGCGGTGCCCCTTACATAACGGCGGCCGCTGGGCGCCGGGGGAGGGGAGGGCGGCGCTGTGGGGACGCCCCGGCGTGGGACTGGCCGGTACCGGTGCCGGGGCTGGCCCTCGCCACGGCGCCCCGCCGGAGCCTTCCGCCGGCTGGCACCTTCTGCGGCTGGGGCTTTGCCCTAGGGGGCCCGGGGACGAGTTAGGGGTTTTGCGGAGGGGGGTCCCGGCGGGGGAGGCAGGAGGCGGGGGGGGCTTACCCAGCGGAAGGGGCCGTGAGCAAGGGGCTGCCCCGAACACATCCTGTCGTACCCACTTCTGTCACACCCATAGCGAGTCTTAAATTCCTACTTTCAGCTGTACAATAATAATAATAGCAGCTTTAGCTGCTGCTGCTTCTTCGGCAAGGTTGGCTTTGTTACATATGCTGTAAAAATCTATTTGGAAAATTGAAATGGTAAAGCCATGCAGGAGCTGGTATGTTCCTCCATCTCTTCCACAAGAGGCTAATACATAATAACTTACCTCATTTTAAAAAAGAAGTTGTTTAGGAGATCATAGTCATGTTTTTTTAATGTGTAGTTTCCTTTTTTTAAGAGTATTGCTTTACTGGAGACCAAATGTGGATATGTTTAATCAGCACTTTTGCTCTGGTCAGATAATGTTGAGGAACTATGTAGCTCAAGCTGATAATGCAGAGCTTTCATAAACCAGGACTTCATATTGTAGTGTAAACCAAAATAAATAAAGGATGCGTGTTGTGCTATGTTTCTTGCAGTATTTGAGCTTTGTTTGTCATCTTAAGCAATAACTATAAATATATATTGCAGTAGCAAGGGAGTTCCAAGGAAAATGTTTTGTGTCTTGGCTTTTGTTACTTTGGCATCATTTCGAATGTAGCTTTTTATCTAAAGGCATTTGGCTTTCCAGCTTGAGAGGATTAAAAAGAAAAAAGCTGGAAGAACGTGAAACACTGGATGAAATAAGACAGCACCTTTGTAGAAATGTCCCTTGGGTTGCTCTGTAGACATCTTTAGTACTTGTGAGAACAGATGGTTTAGCAAACACATTTTTTTTTTAATCTAACTACCTTTAAAACTGCTGCAAATCTGTCATGCCCCTGTAGACCCAACAGTTACTTACACTGATGAAATTAACGATGTCAGACTTGGATTGCTTGGCCTCTGGTTGCCCAGAAAAATCTGGATTGTAGCAAACTGTGAAGTGGATACTCAGAAATGACCAGCTGAGTTCTCATCACTCCGGTAGCTGGTAAATCCATCTCAGTGGATTTAATTCCAACAGCATAGTTCATAATTTGTTACAGGCTGTCAACAATGGTAGTCTTTGATCATACCTGCTTTTACAGGGCTTAATTTGGTGAACAGAGAGACCAGGAAGAGAAAGAAGGCTGGTAGTTACATCTTAAGGTGTTTACCTTTAACTAAACCTTCATGTTAAACTCTACATTTGGAATTTGGACTTTTCTGTTTAAACAGATGTATAAACACACACACAAACACATACACATGTAGCCTTAGATATTATATTGTAGTCTTACCAATGTTGCCCTCAAAAGCTCTGAGTAGTAGGATGAAAGTAACTAGTCTATATACTCACTTTCCATAAATACCCCTAGAATGTTACAACTTCTACAGTTTCAAACTTCAATTCCCACTATTAGAATTCACAATGCTTGCCAGCACGCTGAAGAGACTTCCCAAGGTTAGAAAGCTTTGAACGCTAGCAGCAGCAAAGACTGCGTTAGTGCCTTAAGGAATGCGTGCTCTGCTAGTACTGTGCGCCTGAATTTCTGCTACAAAGTGTCAAATGGGCTTTCCTGACTATTGGTAGCCCATTAACAATATTATGGCCATTGTGTTTTTGTTGGGTTTTGTCCTTGACTGAATTGTATTGTGGAGCTAGAAAACTTAACTGAATGGTGAAAGCTCAGGTAGGAGAGGCAGTTTAGGGTAATAACGATCAGACCTAAGTGGCAGCTTATTCTCCTTGGAATGAGTGTGAGAGTTGCATCTCTACAGCACCTGAAAGAACCAGACACCATAATATAATCTTCACTTTTGGATATTACGGTGGTGAACATTCAGTTAGAGAGGTGATAGGCAGAGAATCGTTCTCTAGGGGAACAAAAAAGAACTGTATTAGCCAAGGTCACGCTTTCCAAAACATACGCATGACGAACAGGATGCAAAGTGTGTGTGAAAGTAGAAAAATAGCATCTATTACACAATGGCATTACCTCTGAGTATGACAGTAGGTCATAAGGTGCATAGCTTTACATATTGACCCTTAGCGGGGTTTATTGATTTGAAGCTGTCTACTTATTAACAGTCTAGGTTGTTACTCTTGTATATGTTTATTTGGATTTATAAAACAAGGGTGACTATCTAGAAATTCTCATAGCCTTTGAAAAAATAATATTTAGATTTAAATTATTTTAGTAAGCTAACAGAAGAAATTCTTTTCCAAATAAAGAATTTATTTGCTTTCAGTAAAGCGAATTATGCTTTTTCCCAACAGTCTTGAGAACAAGTGAACAATCTGCTGTGAAAGCCAATGGACCATTAATGAGTGGGTTCAGAGAGCTACGGGGGACTTTCAGAAAACAGTGTGCTTTTAACTTGCTGTCTTTGGTGCCAGAGAGTATTCTTAAAGCAGCAGTTTCACATCCTGTCTCTTACGCTGGCTCTAGTGCCTGTCTGACCCTTTCTGAGGCTAATCCAGTGTACGAAGTTGTCAGCTTACTGTAATGAAATAGGTGTGTTTGAAAGAATGCTGGAGGACGGTGGGCATGCCACAGCTAGTGGGTAGAACCTGCCTGTCAGTTGAAGAGAGCGGTCCTGTGCAGCCATTTGGAATACTCCCTGTGATAAAAGAATCATTTCTGAGGTGAAGTAGCAGCTCTGGTCATTCTCGTTGGCAGAGAAACCAGGGGCGCTCCGTGTTTGCAGCGATACGTCGTTGCTTGATATGGCTGTGATGGAAGTTCTCTGTATGTGTCTCTGTAGCGTCGTTGTTGTGGTATTGAATACGTGTTTCTGTTAATTCCAGGGTTTTGGCCTGCATGAATGAAATAAAAATTTCTATCTGTAAGAGAGATTTTAAATTTTTTTTGGGAATCACTTAAATTCTTATGCTTTATGTGCCAAAACTGTTCTAAGACCGTGTGAACTATGGATATGGTCATTTTGTGACCTCTTCGTAGAAAAACATTCATATTTTAATGTTTGGTACCTTTTAGAACTTTTTGTAGAAAAACATTAACTTTTGGAGATTTCAACCAAGAAAGAGGATGGGTGGTTCAGACTTGAAATTTCATATTTTCGGTATCCGTACACCAGTACTTTAGGTTGGTATTTTTCTAACAAAGATCTGTGATGCGTATCTGTTACACTCTTGCAGGTTTGCTGAATGGCAGTTGATAGAGAAATAATTAACAAAAGAGAAAATCCTAAACTTAAATCTTCTGTAAAAATGGACATTTTATGTTCATATACTTAATAGAAGGAGGAGGAGGAATAAAGGGAAGATACTGTGCATCTGTCAATAAGCAAATAAAATGCTTGATTTTTATTTATACTTCATTGTGTGTTTAGATGCTCTGGACAACTGAATGGTATTAAAGTAGACATCTGTTCTTTAGAGGGAGAGGTTTACACTCACTTCTTTGCCCACAAACATCTTGCAGTCTTTAGTTGTAAGAAAATATCAAAAAAAGAGAATATAGAAGGTGCAGGATCTATTGAAATATTGTTGATATTGAAACTATGAAATAAGAAATAGAAAATGGCTTTCCTCTGGTGACTGGACTGTAGACTGCTAAATGGATGGCCTTATTCAGCTCAGGTAGCAAACTCACAAAATACCCATTTCTGTTTGTTATGATAGTTTTTTTTCCCTTTCATATAGAGCATGAAGGAACATCCATGTTAGATTCAAAAGTAGCAAGTGGTGTGTTTAAGTAAACATTAGTAAATTTCTTCTGCTCAGCCTTGCTTTTAACTTGTTCAAAACTCTGATGGAATTTTTTCATTTCAAAGTCTCCACTTTCAGCAAGATTATCCTTAACAATCTATATGTTATTTTAGTGATAACTTTTTTAGGCAAAGAACACCTCTGCATGTAGTTTTACTGTGTCTATTTCCTAGAAATCTTAAAAACATAATAAGACATGGTTTGGGGGTTTTATAATGTGACCAGGCATATAACATTCTTGTTGCTTTTTCCGGTGATCTCTTTGTTTTCGGGTCTTGCATCAGATGAAATCTGTCTTTCATCTTCTTTCAGTTTATTCTGGCTTCGTTTTGCTACATGGCAAGCTTTCTAGAATTTAATTGTACAATTTGTCTTGTAAATTTGAGTTCTTTAAGCAGTAGTGTAATAAGCTTCATGTCCTTGTCAGCAGATATATGCAGAGTCTGTCGATCTGAAGGAACTCCTGAGAAACCCCTATATCATCCGTGTGTGTGTACTGGCAGTATTAAATTTATTCATCAGGAATGGTGAGTTCTATGTTTGTGGTTTTAATTTTTTTTTTAATAAAACACATTAAGATGTTTCTAAAAACAATACTTCCTAAGTCTTCAGGGTAACTAGTAAGAAAATCCAGTTTTCAGTGGAAATGCGTTAGGAGTTTTGATGTTTTTTACATGATGGCTCATTACAGTTTAGTAATTATATATGAAAAGAAAGTACTGATAATTGTTTGTGTTCAGGACTATAGTTCTGCTCATATGTCAGCTTTATGAAAACTAAGCAGAAAAATCAGTATGTTGGGGTTTTTTTCTGCCCACTTATAGTTGTGAATAAAAAGAACATCTAACCTCATAGCAAGAAATAAAAATACCCTAGTACTTTTTGGTCATTTTGAGGTGTATCTTTGATCAGGGAAATGCTAAAGTGAAAACTGTAATTCTGTTCTATAGCACATTCCTTTTGATGGTATTTTAATAGACATTCTTCACAAATAGAAGAGTCTAAATCTTAGCTGTGTGCATATATGTGTTGTATCTTGAAATATTTATAAGGATTGGGGTCACTAGTGGGTGTCCATCTTGGGATCTATGCTTTGAGTTACTAGCCTTTTCAATAACGTACTCAGAGAATGTACTTTATCAGTAATGTAAGTGATGTAATTGAAGAGTCGCTGTTACTCGCAGTCAGCTTACCTTTTTCACACTTTGAAACTTACTTGGTGGCCTAAATGGTCTTAATAAACATACTAATTTAAGTCCTGCTTGATAGTACCGATACCCTGATTTATGTTTGAAAACAGAGAATTGGTATTTTTTTCTTAATGGAGGGGTAAGGTAGAAGGATGTAATACTGTGTATTAATATGTTCACTTTTTATTGCAGCTTAGTTCAGTGGCTTAAACACAGCAGAAAAGAATACTGTGAATTATGTAAGCACAGATTTGCTTTCACACCAAGTAAGTATGTTTTACTGCTCCTATCTTTTCAGAATTTCTTTTCTTTTGTTCTGTTAGTATGTATGAAGTGAATGCTTTTTCATTCAGCACGATAGATCCATACTTGCATTTTAACTTCTATATTCTTGTTAGAATTGCAGTTCTTATGCATATTATTGTAGACTGTGAGAATTGTTTAAAAGATGGATAATCTGGTTCTTTCATAATCTTACGTCACCCATAAAAGAAGTATTATTCTGTACCTTTTCTGACTGCCTCAGTCCCGTTCTTTTGTTACAAATGTTACGCGTATGGCATGTTTTCAGCTTCATTGATAAATTTGAGTGTTTGGAAGTCTGAATGTTAAGGTGAAACCACAGCAAAATTTGAATTTGAAAATCAGTTTTCAGTTACCTTTGAACTGTCCACCTGCACCAGTACCGCGTGACTACTCTCAGTTTCAATTCAAATGATCTTGACAGATAATGCAAATGATAATTATTCCACTTGCATTTTAGTCAAGATACAGTAACTACTAAGTACTACATCTCCTTTTATGTTAGATTCAACTGAGTTAGGCAACTTATGATGAAGAATGACTGTATTTTTATATAGTTCCTAGAGGATTCTTAATTACATTTTAACCAATAGTAGTAGAAATAAGGGAGGTCCTTTGGCTTGGTGACAGGCTAGGCTCGTTATTTACTGTTGCTGTTGCCAACATATTGCCTGTTGAACAGGTAAAGTGGTTCTTGTGCTAAGTATTTTTCTCATTAAATTTGTTTGTGCTGATTAATTCTTCGCAGCTCGGATCTTCATGGTGCAGATATGTAATTTAATTATTTTTTTTTAAGCTGACAAGTATCTGCACTGTAGAAGCTGTCTTGAGTTGGGAAAGGTAATGAGGTTTGACTATTAGGTGTGTGGTAAAATAAAAATCAAAGCTCCTTTTCAGGGTAGCTGGTCCCAGTTAGAAGGATAGACGGCTCATCCCATCTCCTACTACCCTTTCACCTTTTTGGGTTTTTTTTTTACTAGTTTTGTACATTGATAGGGAAAACTGAGGCTAAGGAGCCAGATCGTATAGTTCATGTATTTACTGTTCCAAAAATCCCGTAATTCACCTTTCTTCTGTATATTGAACCTCAGAATTTTCCATTTCTGCCAACAACACGTTAGGCCATTTTTTAAATGATCAGCAGTGAAATGTGCAATGTTAACCCTGTCTTAACCACTGTGAGGACAACAACATATTTTATGTTGATCGCAGCAATGCTTTTAGGTTTGTTTTTTTTTAAATGCTACAGAGACCTGTATAAGAAATATAAGAGAGATGTCATCTGCTTGCAGGTTTTATTTGTTAAACATTTTTATAAAGGCATTACATTCTATTTGGAAGCTTTGCAAATTAAGAGCGATCCCCAGATCTGGAGCTCCCTACAAGCTAATTAGCCACTTTCAAAATTGCATTCTGCTACTAGGTCCTCCACAGAATTTAGTGTGCAAGACCAGAAAACTGCATTTCAGCGATTTACTAGTTGTTAAGAAGACAGCAGACTTTCTAGTTTTATTTTGGGGGGGGGAACAACAAAACTGTATAGTGTTTTCCTTAGGCTATAGAAAAAAGAGGATGAGAAGTTCTAAATAAATTGCACTTTATATGTGTGTTACTGTTGATACTAGAGAGCTTATCCCCCACCCTTATCAACAGAGGTGTTCCTGCAGAAGTCTAATCCCTGACTGACATAGGTGTTACCAGCACAGCTTGTAATGTAGTTGCAGATTACGAACACGAGAGAAAACATAATGGAATTACTGTGGCTTAAGTTACCATTTGTCGTAAGAGCCTTGAAGTTGGTAATAAGTAAACGTCTGTCTTCCCTGTGTAATGGAGTACTTCCTTCACATTCAGCCTCTAGCAAAGATCTGCTTATCCTCCTGTCACACACTGGCCACTCCCCAGACTGAGCACCCTCAGCTGATAATGTTTTCTTCTTGGCTTTCCACATTGCACAGTATGGTTTTGGTTTTTTTTTCCCTACGAGGCTGCATGCAGTGGTAGCATATGTCAGGTACCTAGAACAGGTTCCTCCAGCCCTCTAGCCAGCCTGTCTTGTTTCATTGTTTCCCTCGCACCCAACACTCATGCACATGTTATGGTTTCCTTAGTTTCTCTTATCCCTCTTTATTGGAAGATAATGTGGATGCTGGATCTGCTTGTGGGAAAAAGTCACAGGTGTTGGAGAGAGAATGATATGGCAGAGATGGGATTCATGTATATGCCAGTCATCCAAAACAAAGTTGGATCTGGCCTATGACCATGACAGGTTTGAAGCACTTTAAAATAAGTTAATTCATCACGTGATGTGGTCAAATAAATGCATGTACATAATTAGTATCTGTACTTCAACAGACAGGCAGTAACTTGAGAATAATAGTACAGTAATACCTGCAACTCCTCTTTTAGTTTAGCTTGGTTTGCTTGTTAAGGCTGTTGCTTTCATTCTGTCAAAAATGCTCCTTTGCTAGTACAACCTTTTGTGTATAGAGTATCCATAAAGTATTTCTAGTGCCTATATTCTTTAAGTCCTTTATTATCTTTAATTTCTGTAACATCTTGTGACTTCTTTAGCACCTGAACTACTAGGTTAGTTACTGTTTGGAAGGAAGGAAAGAGTAGAAGGTTCAACTTGCATCTTGGCAGGTGTACAAAGGAACTGATTTTTCTTTTGAATAATTGAATCATTCTCTCAAAATGTTTAGTCATGTAGGCAAATGACTTGATTTTTCAAATGCACACTTTGAAGCTAAATTTTACATGTTTTAAAATTCATTCCTTTTCTGCAGTTCTTCAACTGCAGAAATTAATGCAGCTATTGAATTAATGCATGAATTAATGCAACTATTAAAAAAGTAGCTTTGGACTTTTTTTAATTATGTCAGGGTGCTTGTTCATTTTTAACTTGTATGTTTTCTTTCTGAGTTTTTAAAGAGCAACTACTCTATTATTCTTTTTCTTCCCATACACGCGCTTTCCTTTGTCATGTGCCAGGATGCACTTTTCTGAATGTCACACTAAACATTCATAAGCACTGACCCATGAAAGATGGTGACTCTCTATTTCCCATGATAAGACAGTTTTCAAAACTTCTCTTTTCTGTAGAAGGTAGCACTAACATAAATATTTTCAAAAATGCAAATATGGAAGACTAGCCTGATCTTTGGCTGGAGGTTGTGATGGGTTCATTCCTCTGCTTCCTAAGCAGCTGTATTGCTGGTAAGTGGTCAATACGATGTCACAAGCTTAGCTAATACAAAGACTGTAAAACAGAAGAAAACCACATGGGTAGGATGTTCTTCAGTTAAAAAATTATTATCATCTGAACCTCACTGTTGGACCTCACTGTTTGTATTGTTGTGATTGTGGTTTCTTACTGTTCTTCCTCTTTCTTGATGCTTGCCACCTTTGTAACTGCTAATATGTAAGTTTGTTGGATCAGGAACTACTTGTTCCTGTGAATCATTTGGATTGATTGAGCTCCTAAGATATCCTGTAGCACACTGAAATTCTTCACATTAAATGCCTATGGTTAGGGGTTTTTTAATTAATCCATAAACCTTGATACTTTTTTTATCATCTTAAAACCTTCCGGATGTAACTAACATGTTTAGCTTAATGGGAAAGAGTTCATGGTTCATAGATTTTTAAGGCAAAGAACAATGAGTATCACTCTGACATAATTGTAAAATATTAAGTTATATATTTGTATTTTTAAGTAACTTTTGCAAAAACCATTGCTTAGTAATTGCGTGTTGTTTGTAATAACAGTCAATTTATTAAGTTCCAAATTTTTGGATCTTTAATTTTGTACAAAATGTAATTATACTAAAATGAGTGACCCGTTTTGTTGGGCTCATCATTTGAAGTAATTAAGATTTTATTGAAGGATATAACGGGCTAACTTTTTTACGTGTTCATTTTGACAAACTTTAACACAGTAATTCATAGCTTCAGCATTTCTATAAAGTCTAGTTTGGAAAAACATAAGCTACTGAAACAAAATACTGCAAGCTGGCACAGAATTCAACATGTCTGCTGCCAGCTCCAGGGTGCGGAGTAAACACGCAGTTGAAATACATATGAGTGTCACTTCATGTATTTTGTTTCATATATTTGTGTGGCTTGCATGGGGCGTTTTTTCTCCTTTTACCTTAGCAGTCTGGAGCAAAGTCTGTATGTCTTTGAGTGTGAGCGTAAAACATAGAAATATAGAATGGTGTGTATTAGAAGGGTCTTCTGCAGATCATCTAGTCCAACCTAAAGAACGGCTGGCAACCCCTGTTTTACCAAACCAGTGCTTTAGCCCATGAGCTATAAAACGCACGCCTGTTACTTATGAGTTACATAGTTTTATTTCATGGTCAGTGCACAAGGATGATTGAGGTGGCATATAAATGGCTTGCAAGTGTAATAATAAATAGAAAATCTATGGGTAAGCGGACTGTAAGTGTGGAGATTCTGTGAAGTAGGCGAAATGACAGTTTTACCTAATCAAAGAAAGATGGTTTGCTTTCTTCCACACTAGGCATGCACCTGTTTAGGTTATAGGCAAATAAATAGGCTGACTTGGGTGGGGAGAGAGTGAGAAATGAAATAGGATACAGTTACGTTGTGACAGCTGTTGAGAAAAATAAGACTGTTAAAAAAAGTTTGAGTCTTCATAAAAAATAGTGGTAGGGATTTTTTGACACAGCATATGTCAGAAGGCTGTTGCTTTTCTAGTGTCTTTCTGCAGCTCTGCTTCCCTCACTGAAAAGTAAGATGATGCACTATAGGAATGGGCTTGTGGGAGGCATGAAATCTGTTGGTATAACATAAACTGGGACAATATTTTAGGATCTTTATTTCCTTCTAGGGGGAAGATTCGCATTTTCAAAATGTTACTGGCCAGTAACATGAAAACAGCGCATAACTTTCTGTTTTATTTTATAGTAGTTCATAATGATCATGTATCTGACATAAATCTGTAAACGTCTGCATGTTTCAGAAAGTATCCACTTTTTAACTTGTGGCGGAACTAGCCATAAATGCGGGATATAAACATATTTAAACCTGCACCTATTCTCATTCATTGGTAGTAAGCTCTTAGGAGACAGGGAAAGTCTTGGACCATTGCTCGGGGACCAGTTACACATTGCTGGTGATTGGTTGTGGAGGTCGATTTGTAGAGGGATTCTACTGCTGGTGTTGGACAGGAAAGAGGAGCAAGAGAATTTTGGGATGAGGAAGAGCCTGGTGTTCTGTCTGTATTGGTCCTTTTTTTCTGTTGTGCAGCTGGCATTTATAACTACAGAGAGTGCCCGTGCTCCTGATGTTGCTGCTGCTCTTTTTCTTCTTTTTTTCTTTTTTTAATACAAGCAACAAAAGTGAAGCCTGAAACTATCCAGGTTTGCTAATATTTATAATTATTGTTACATCTTACATTATCATA
>VYZM01006857.1:27402-41584 GCA_013398915.1 Dromas ardeola
TTCAAAGGGGTCAGTCTCTTTCTTCAATGGCCAATGTCCAAGGAGGGCTCTGTCTTTTCATCTGCCTTTCATCATGATCCATGATTCCTAAATCCAGACCCAGAATCCAGTTCCCGTCCATTGCTGAGTCCAGTCTAGGACTTTTCCAGTGCCTGCTGGTGACGTGATCATCATCCTGGGAGCTTGATACTGGTTTTGTATATATTGTGTATATATATAATTATTTTCTTGTTAATATTATTATCTTTTGTTTTTATTATTAATATTTCATTAATGTAGTTTAGGTTTCTTTTTCAATCCATAAGTTTCTCTCTCTCTCTCATTTTTCCCTCCCTTGGGAGAGCAGGTAGAGAGAGCATCAGTCAGTCATTTTAGTGGCCAGCCCAGCCTAAACCACAGTGAGGTCGAATGTTTTGTTTATAAACATCTTGTCCCCACATAGCACAAAGTAATCTGTTTCGAATAAAGACTTGAGAACTTTGTCTGATTCTTTTCCTAGTCACCGTTTAAGAAATCTCATTTTATAAGAAAACATATGTAAAAGACAGTAACTGCATTAACATGATTACTGAGCAGTATCTAAATTTATTTCCCTTATCAATTATATGCCCCTGAAGACATAAGCATGAAATTGTTACTTTCAAATCATACTCTATTCTTGGCCATCCTAAAAAGATGAGATCCCTTGCTGTAGTTTCATTTTGGGATGAAAAGGTAGGTAGGACTTCTGGCTAAAGTATCAGAATTGAATTTGGTTGATATTTACAGCATGTAAAAAGGAAAACTATTTTCTCCTCTTCTGGTGATACTGCGGAAAGTGGTTTTCAAAACACTGAGGTGATCTGACTGATAATGTTAAACTAATCCTATTGAATTAGACTAATATTTCTTCTTAGACAAAAGTGAAAGAATAAAAGGGGGTTCCACTTCTGTCAGTTTATTTCCAAACACTGTGCATTTTCCTTTTGTGAATAAGCAGAGTATATTTTTGTGGATGATCTGTTAGTTCTTTTACTTGCAGAGATATGATGACAGGCAGAATTTAAATATCTCAAGAACTGTCTGAAATCTTAGCAGTGCAGTGACAAAACTTTTTTTTTTTTTTTTTTTTTTTTTTTATACCTCAGTGATACCGAAATCAAAGTGGAGTACCTCTTCCTTCTAAACATGAAGGAGAGACCTGGGTGGGCTAAGATATCTGACTGATGTGTTGGAGATCTGGGGAGCGCAGCAGCAGAGACCAGCACCCACCTCCACTGCTGTCAATAACTACCCAGCACAGCACATCCTACACATTGCTCACAGGCACTTGGAAGGGTGGGGTTTTTTTGCCTGAATTGAACCAAGTGCTCTTAAAATTCCTAACTGGCAAAAAAAATGAAGACTAACCTTGGTTGGTGGGAGGAAAAGGAAGGTCTGGGAACAGCAGTTTCTGAAGAGGGCTATTTTTTTCTTGAACTAAATTTCCATCTGTTTTTGTCCAGTGGTCTTTTATCTTGTATTCTTTTATCAGAGAAAAGATCATCCAAATGTTGTAGTAAGTATTATAATCAGACTGAAAATATTAGTGCTGAAAATTCAAGAAATACTTGGAGAGAAACCTGCGTACTATGTGTGTCTGACTGGCCAAAATCTTTGTATTGTTTTATACATATATAAATGCGTGTATGTATGCATGCATAAAAACCAGCAACAACAGAATGGTACTAGCAACATCCTAAATAAAGACAAAGAAAAAGCCCTGGTAGCAAAAAGGCGAGGTGACATTTCACAACCTTCTTTCTGTCAGACAAATGAAGTCTTGGTTTAACTGAAGCTCTAGGATTAAGCTGTATTCTTGGATCAAATGCTAGACCGTGATTGTACTTGGGTTGGGTGGGGAAATTTTAGTGCTCTTTGACATATGACATAGTCTAGTACAACTGGTCGTCCTGCCAGAGATGATTCTGTCCTACAGCACAAACACCAGCGTGTTTATTAATGTTTTCAGAAAGACAAAGATGCTGACTTAAGAACGTTTAACTACTCAGAGGGTCATGTTTTTCAGCAGCTCAGGGAAATATATACATTTGAACACCTGCAGCTACTGTGGTAACAGCAGAGGACTTGTTACTTGTGAATACTTAAGGATTCATTTACACCACCAGCCTTGCATAGTAAATTTCAACCCCAAGTAATTTGTACTTGCAGTGAGAGCCTTCGCACTGCACAAAAGATATCCAGTCACAAATATGACAGAGCAGATGAAGGTCTGTTTGTTGGTATCGTGTTGGGTTTTTTTTTAATATAACTTAAACTCTGTACTTAAATTCTCTGCTTTTTGAAGATTAATTGTGTTTGATAGTTACTAAAATGAAACAGTGTAAGCATTAATCACACTCCTGTAATGGAAAAAATGTTAACTTCCTTGATTCCTGTATGTAATTGTTGCATAATTGATTGTCCAAAGTATTGGAGGACAAGTTGTTTCAATTCCTAAGCTTAAAAGAGGGGCAGTGACATGAATTTCTTGGATTAGGAGCACAAGAAACCAATAACTTGTGTCAGTACTTTGTATGTAGTTGTTACATGGATGGTGAGGTAGTGGTCATGCAATTGTATGGTTCCACGCTCTTTTTGTCCTCTTCTTCCTTGCGTTGTGGAGGATTTTCCATGAAAACAGGTTCTCTTGTTTGGTTTGCTCACCTTCTTCAATTCATAAAGCTGTAAAAATTCAAAAACACCCTAAACTCCTTGGTGTCCATTTGAAGTGTATTCAGTGATGCTAAAAAGGTGCAGAATTTATAGGTAATGACTGAGTTGGACTTACCCATTCCTGAATTTTTGGTGGTTTAGCTTAACTAAAACCATTCCTTGATTTCTGGATGACTTGAGAAAAGAGGTAAAACAGTGTATTTCATCCTCAAAACCAAGATTAATCTGTTCTTGAGAAGGGAATTTTACCTTAGTTTTAATTCAAGTAATTTCTTGGGGCAGGGGACTTTCTGGGCTGGCTGTTGGTGTGAATGCAATTGCCTTGAGATAGCTATCTGTTCTCTAAGAGATCTCTAGTGTGTTGCCTCAACAATTCCTGAAAAGGAGGGAGTAGACGATGCCCACGACTGTGTTTTTGCCTTTATCAAGTGCAGTGTTTTGGACTGTAAGCTCCCAAGGTAAGAAAATGTCAATGTATTTATATGTGTTTATATATTTATATATGAGTATATATACACATGTATGTATATGTAGCCCAACCAAGGCTAATTCTATGTATGTAGGGACACATATGTGTAGCCTAATAAAATAAACATACATATAATCATATATATATAATGATATATCAATGTATATATACACACACATATGATTAGCTAGACAAATATTTCAGTAACAAATCATATCCATCTGTAAGAAGAGGAGTTATATGTTCTCTTTATAAATTAGAGTTGTGGAAGAACTATGTGAAAGTATAAATAAAAACATGAATAGCAACTGATGGTTTTCAAACAAATACACAGCACAGTTAAAAGGTATGGGTTTTTTTTATACGAAAGGACTATAATGGCAAAGTAACTTTCTCCATCCAGGTGCACTGACTGCAAAACTTAAACTACATTCTAGGGTACCTCAGGTGAGTATTGCTGCTGAAATACCTTAAAGATATTGGTCTCATCCTTTCTTCGTAGTTGTCATGTTAACATGACTTGTTCTCACTGGGCTGATGATTCTTATATTTCCCTTCAAAGCTTGTCTGACTAATGTGCTGCCTTAAATTTTTGCCATTGCTGGGGGCAGGCGTCAGGCTGTGGCAGGTCCTGGGGCTGGCTGGGCAACCCTTGGCCTAAGCGGGGCTGAGCTGGGTTTACCAGGTGCCCATTGCCCAGCCTGTCTGAGCTCCAGCTCCGTGAGTGCCACTGGGGAAGGGGCTGACAGCCCCAGACAGTTCCCGCTGGACAAACAACCCCCAGGGATACAGGGGGGTTGTAGGGCAGCTTTCACCCCTTCCCTGGGAGTCCAGGGGGAAGGGAGCAGACTGGGACATATGAAATTAAAAGAAAATGCATGAAAAGAAAGTCAAATGAATTCCAGGACTGAGGAGGAAGGGACCCCACCACCACCACCATCGAACATATCCCCACTAAGACTTGAGGACACTGACAAATCACAATGACACCGTCCCCACTACACTCTTCCTTATAAAGACTAAAGTGTCAGCCTCAGGACCCAGATGGGTATTAGGAGGGTTAGTGTAACACCAGAGAAAATTATATTAGTAAGTTTTCTACTATAATAATATTAAAGATAACTTAATCTGTTAACGTTTTCTGTTTTGGATGGTATTATTGTAACCGACTGCCTTTTTTATTTTAATTGGGGTATTGAGATTTTAAATAGGCTACCAAGGTATCCATGGTTTCAAAAGTAGTTTTCTGTTTTCCCATAACAGGATCTTGATGTAACTGGGGAGTAAGATCAATTCATGTTAAAATCCTGAGCTGGACATGAACCCATCTTCCCTAATTTGTTGCTGGACCACATCTGGTGGTGAGATGTGGCAGACTTCTTCCATCTGCACTTACTCTGCTTAAATCTCTTAAACTTTTCTCTGAAGGAGAATTTGCATGGAGATGGGAGGGGTGTCTCTCTTTGTTAGCCCATGCATTGTAAACATGTAAATTGATTTAGAAAAAAAATGCATTAACAACATCTGCAGAGGATATACATGTGTAACTCCTAACAACAGTGAGAAGAGGTGTTTTATTCATGTCAGTTCAGGGTGAGAGGCTGTGATAAAATGAAAAGGAATCCTTTGGCTCAGGGTCCTATCTCATTATCATTGCACTTCAGGGAGCCGATTTTCAATTGGGAGATAGCTGTCTAAGAAGCTGTGTGTGCAATTAATTGATTGCTGGACCCTGAGATACTTTCTTGCTGTGCGGTTGTGTTTCCGCTCACTTTAGTTTTCAGGGGGGAGAGCAAGGGAAGAGGAAGTAAGAATGTATGTCTGTACACTAAAATGTGGTGGAAAAGCAGAAAATCGGGGCTTGTGTTTTCACCTAAGTGTTTTCATTAGAGTTGCAGCAATGAGAAGAGGATGTTGTGGTAGTGAGAATCCCAGCTGTTCAGCTGTAATTTTCCTTCAAACATGTCTTTGAATCACTTATATCTTTTTCTTGGACACCCAAGCTAATGAAATAACCTTTTTTTTTTTTTTTTTTGCATTTGCCCTATAAATAACAAGTCTCTTAAGCGATGATATTAGTAAATATCAATTATAAAGCAATTTATTCAAGGTAACTGGCTGAACTCCTTAAAGAAGTAAAATTCATAGATATATTAAGTATTGTGGATTAAGTATTGGATTTGTACTGTGGGTTTATGAATGCCCAAATATGACTTATTTGCCTGAAATGGTATTTAAGGTGAACCTTACATACAAATCTCAGCATTTGTGAATTTTGCCCTTTTGAATAGAAGCAACATGTGAGGTATTCAGTAACACAATGAATGTTAATCAGTGTTTATCTCTCCAGCAAACAGATGTTTTTCAGTCAGCAAGCATGAAATAAGTAATACTGTCCCTCGGTCATACTGCTTTTGATACAGACAGTTATGTCTTAAAGACAAGTATTTTAAAGTGTAGTATATTAGGAGGTAGTTGATACATCCCTTGAAAAAACATAAGATTGTTGTTCTTGACCCTAGATGGTTTTGTTAAACAGTAAAACCTGATCTGTACTGCCTTCATGATTGCTGAGATTGACTGGCAATAATATTTTTCTTTAAGTGTATTCACTGGAAAAGAAGAGTTTACTGGATTAAATGGCCATTGCAGATGTACACTGATTGATAGCTTGATCACCTTCCACGCTGGTGCAGATTTTCAAAAGAGGGTAGTAGCAGCAATACTCTACTTGCTAGTTTCTCATCTTAGACGTAAGAAAAAATTAAAAAATAATTTAGTGTCTTTTTAGGTATTTCAAAATACTTTTTTTTTTAATCAAGTTAAGAAAGTAGTCTTGACATATGAGGAAATCTGCTCTGAGTGTCTCTAAAATGCATTCTTTGGTACAGTTTAGAATATTTTAAATATATTTGATTTAAATTTTCAAATAACATTAAAATTATTTATGTGTACATAGGCTCTCCCCACGTATTATAGACGATTTTCTATTTTTCTGAAGAATCAAATATTGTTTCTTTCTGTTGCAACTTTTAAAATTTATTTACTTACTCATCTTTGTTTAGGTGCTTCAGATTATTATGTGAAGTCTGGTTTAAGCAATCCAAATAAAATAGTCTAATTATGAGGCTAATTAATGCATAAAATTTGTTTATCAAAATAGAATATTATGAAGATTATTTTTAATGCAAGTGGAGTTTTCTGCATTTTATGTCTTCATTTTTGTCCTTAAGGCTGTAAAGTATACTAATTCCCTTTGTAAATTCCAAATAATATATACAAAGAGAAATATTCTCATGCAATAGAAAAGAAAACAAATTAGGCATATCTTTCAGTTTATTATATGTGAGGATTTAGGTAAGCTACTCCTGCTATTTCTATTTAAAAAAAAAAAAAATGCAATTTGCATATATAACACATTGAAATGGCATTTAGATTTTGGTGCTGTACTGTGCTGTGAATGTACCACTATCATCTCGTGAAGTCTGAGAGAGAATTAAATTGTCTTTTCACAGTGTTTTTTCCTTACCATGCTATTGCCTTAGTGCCAGCGGCAAATGACCATGATACAAAATCTTTACTATAAATTTACAACGTTACCTAACCTCTGCAGCTAAATAGATCCACTCCACCCTCTTTCCTGAAAGTGTGAACATGTCCTCTACCATTTCAAGGATTCATTTTCTAGATCTCCCTTTTTAATGTCTGCCGTGTGTGGAAGATTTGGTCTCACTTTTTTCTGCTTCTTGAATTAACTGAGGTTATTCCTGTGGCTCCATCTCCTAGTCTGGACCATCGGCTTCTAATGGTGCAGTTACATAGTCACTGTGTGTATGGGCTTTCCTAGGCTAAGATTTTCTTAGCACCCTGTGTGACAGGTCTTTGGACTTCCCCTTAGCACTTAGCTTTTTATTTCAATTTTTGATTGTGTCCTTTTGCATTACTTTGGACATTAAAGACAGTACCACATCCACTTCTTTCTCACACTTCTCATTCCTGTCTAGCTTGTCCACTGTTCTGATTGGATTTCTCTTGGGGCCACTCTTCGGTTTTTCTTGTTCACACCAAGAAAGTTTTTCTGTTGGTCCTGTCAACACTGACCAAACATCTTTTCTTTTTTTTTTCTTTTCTTTCTGTCCCGAAACACCTGGATAAGACATGTGCTATGCTTTCTCAAGATGTGACATCTTGCATTAAGAGAGTTTAACACCTCCAGTTACGCAGGGTATAGGAATCCTCTGCTGAAGTGTATCTTACAAGGAAATGCCACACTCTTAATGGAGATCTTGGAACACTTCTCAGGAGAAAAACACTCCATTCTTTTTTTACTGTTGCCAGGCGAATGCCCTTAGATTTTACTTCAAATGTCATGTTATTTTATGGGGTGTTAACAACAGGGGTGTTATAGAATAAAGGCTTCTGTACTCCAAAGTGAGTGTCTGTTCCTTTTTGTCAGGGAGAAAATGGATGAAGTGAGGTGTTTTCTGTTTTTTTCCTTTACTTAAGTTGACTTTTCTCTTAAATGAGGTACCTGAGATGAATATTTAAGAATGGTAGTTCAGCGCAAAATATTTATATTAAGTTCTAGTGAAGAGAGATAAAAGAGCAACATGTGATACTTAAAGAAATTAGAGTATAAGAGGTTTTTACTGAAATGGCTGCAAAGGATAGAAATGATCTTCAATTTCTGAAGTGTTGGAACAAAAATTAATCCTATACTGGAAAGAGCTGGGATCTGCTTACCCCTTTTTGGCAGCAGAAGCAAGATACAGCTGAGGAGCCGTCTAGTTCCTATTGAAACTGCATTTCCTCATCTGTTGTGATGGAGTTGCTGTGGGTGATTGAGCACTTCTCGAGAGAAGTCAGTGTGACTAAGCAGTTGTATCTTTCTTCTGTATAATGTGTTTCTTCTATGGGAGCTTGAAGGAGGAGTTATTCACTATTCTAAATAGGCAGTTACTCCTCATACCCCTTTTTCAAGTGTGAAATGGTATTTTAAACATAAAAAAGTTATGGTATAACATAATGCTCCGTTTCAGGTGTTGATTGCCTTGAGTTAAAAGAAACAATTACTTCTGTCCTCTGTAAAAGTTTTACTTTATTATTTAATAGGAAATCCAAATGGGAGAGGATACAGGAAAAGGAGAGGCCAAAACGTGTTAAGTGATTACATGAAAACCTATCATATCCTTCATAATAGCAACATATTAAACTTAGCATGAATAAACAATTTTCCTCTCGTTCAGTGCCATATGTTGCTTTTTCATTGTTAAAACACTTTGCATGTTTTGTTAAAAGTGTAGGAGAATTATTTAACTAAAATGTCTTTCATTTCTCCTGAATCAGAATGCTGTTCCTCCTGGTATTTGCATGGGTTGGATCATTCCCACAGAGGAAACAATAAATCCATCAAAACATAAAGGAAGATGATGGCACTGCAGTTAAACCTTAGATATCTAACAGTGGCGTTAGTATCTCAGAGACAGGTTTTATGCAAACATATGGTGAGAAAGCTTGTTTTCAAGCCTTAACACTTTTATGCTAGATGTCCGTGTAAGATAATGCATGCAGTACTTCTTGTACTTGTAATAGACTACCTGAATGCAAAGAAAAAGTTACATAAAAAAAAACCAGTAGTATTTTATACATTATACATGCTGCCACTTTGTACAGCTTCTCAACTGGAGATCTAAAGTCCTTACATATTATCCAGACTTGATTGTCCTAAAGCACTGGGAATTTTCATAGAATCATAGAATCGTTTAGGTTGGAAAAGACCTTTAAGATCATTGAGTCGAACCATTAACCTAACACTGCCAAGTCACCGCTAAACCATGTCCCTCACCACTAAACCACTGAAACATCTACATATATTTTAAATACCTCCAGAGAGGGTGACTCACCCACTTCCCTGGGCAACCTGTTCCAATGCTGAAAACCCTTTCAGTGAAGAATTTTTTCCTAATATCCAATCTAAACCTCCCCTGGCGCAACTTGAGGCTATTTCCTCTTGTCCTATTGCTTCTTACTTGGGAGAAGAGACTGACACCCACCTCTCTACAACCTCCTTTCAGGTAGTTGTAGAGAGCGATAAGGTCTCCTCTCAGCCTCCTTTTCTTCAGGCTAAACAACCCCAGTTCTTTCAGCTACTCCTCATAAGGCTTGTGCTCTAGGCTCTTTACCAGCTTTGTTGCTCCTCTTTGGATATGCCCCAGCACCTCAATGTCTTTCTTGTAATGAGGGGCCCAAAACTGAACACAGTATTCAAAGTGCAGCCTCACCAGTGCCGAGTAGAGGGGGACAATCACTTCCCTAGTCCTATTCACCATACTGTTCCTGATACAAGCCAGGATGCTGCTGGCTTTATAGGTCACCTGGATGCGCTGCTGGCTGACATGCAGCTGGCTGTTGGCCAACATTCACAGGTACGTTCTAAAAAACCTGGTCTGGCTGATGCTGCTCTGAGCTGGGGGTTGGAGTAGGTGAATTCTTGGGGTGACATCTTCCTGCCTTGGCTGTTGTGTCGTTCTGTTTCACTAGACCTCTTGGGAGGCACAAGGACTGATGTAAGTAATTTTTTCATGTGGTCCCTAATCTTTGATATACATACTTTAGGATGGTTTTATGGGTGGTTAAATTGCCTTTCATATCCTACCTTTGCTTCTCACACTGTTCTTGGGGTTAAGCTGTCTTTTGACAGTGCCTGCAGCTTGAAGCCTGTGAGCACCATCAGTGACTGCAACCGAGTTACCATGAGAGGTATGGAACTAACAATTTTTAAATTAAAGAGACTTTTATAGCCACATTATATCTATTGATGCCAAAGTTAGAAGGTACAGTGTATTAATGTAGTTTTGTAGTGGTGCTTTAGGTACATTGTGTCCCCTAGGAATCCTAAAATAAGCTTTTCGAACTCCTGTTTAGTTAAAGAATATTGTAATCCTGAAAGTACTTTTTTTTTTTATTAATCCACTGATGAGGATTTTCCCCTTTTTCTATTAAAAAATTGGCATTTCTTAGCTTTAGTGTCCATATTCTGAACTTTGCTTAAATCCCCAAGACATCTGTATCATGTAGGTCCTATTTCTGAAGAAACCTACCTGGCGCATAGGTACAGTTTATGGAGGCTAAGGACTAGTAGTCCAGCTCTGGTTCCATCTTTTGAGCAAGAAGGGGTGAAATCTTTCCTTGTAGGTTTTGGCTTAATGTGTCTAGCAATTTAATGGCAGTTAACTTACTAAATGGATGTAACTTGAAACATGAAAGCTGAAGATGAAAAGTAGTGGGTAGATAGTAAAAAAATAGTATTGTAGAGCTTTATAATTTACATTTTTCTTTAACTGCTTGTTTTTGTGTTTCTCTGCTAGCAACACAACTGTTTAAGAGTGTATGGCCTGCAGTCGATTGGTGGTTTCAACCACCTCAGATCCAAGTCATGCGTTACTGGTCTGGTTTAGAGTTTGTCTTGTAGTTATTTCAGTATATTGAGGGGCACTATTAAAAGAAGAAATAAAAATCTTTATGCTATCTGAGTTAATGTGGCTTTGTATGCTATATATTTTTTTGCCTTCAGAAGTGAAAGAACAGGTTTAAGCCCCATCTTCCTTTCTGCCTGTAATAGAGTACCAAATTTTTTCAAATAATAGTAAAAAAGCCTCTTTCCACTCTTTGCATGGAATGGGAGGATTCATGAATTTATGTATCGCTTTTGAAATGATGGGAGTAATAATGTGAATCTGAAGTTCAAATATTGTGCACCTGTGTGACTTTTACACGCAAATAATTTCTGTGTAGATTTTCCTGTGCTGACACAAACTGTGGCTCTTTTCAGTGCTCAAGTTCTGAGTGCTGCCTTTCTCATTTCTCCACCTTACATATGGTCTTGTGAATGATTATTTTTATATATTTTTTTAAACATCAGATAAGTGTTCTTATTTGTAAGGTTTTGCGGAAGAGAGGGAGACTAAATATGGTTTTCTTGATGCATGTGCTATTGTAGTGGGTTGTGACAGATATAATTCTCTATTGGATCGGGCTCTAGAGTGATTCCAGTTAATTACTTTTTGGAAATTGCTCTTTGGAATACCTCTCTCAAAGGGCTGCTGAGACATTTATGACCACCTCTTACAGAAGGTTGATGGTTATCGTATGTAAGCATGACACAATTAAGCAAATACTCCTTCCATATCGCTTTCTTTTTAAGTGAAATCTTTATCTTTCTCTGTGAGAAGAAAATAATTTATGTACTTCACAATGTACTACAGACTCTCAAGAATGCTTTTCATTATTCAGAATTATTATTAGTCTTGCATCAATTGTTTAATGTATTTTATCTGATAACCTTTCCAACTCAATATCTACCTAAAAGGAAGAACAATTTTTCATATATGTTCCTTGCTAGTACGAAAGAGGTGTATTAAATATTTTAAAAATTATTTCTGTACTCTTAACTTTTTATAGTGGTGAGATATGGTTATACTTTAAAAAGCATTTATGATAAATTGAATATGGAGATTGGAGACAATGCATTTAGAAAGCATAATGTACTCATTATTAATTAATTTCTACTCTGTTAATCTCATCCCAAATTAAAAAAAAAGATACAAATATATTTGCTCATTTCAATACAAGTCATCAGCATGTCATGGTCTTAAATTAATTTCTATTGATATTACATCTGAATCACCTTTTAAGAATGCCGTACAACATTGAAAAGCTGGGCAATTATTCTTAATCATCCAAAATCCACGTATCTTGTAATTCCTAATAAATTGCAGAGGGAAAAAAATGATTAGCAGTAATAGTACAGTGCTTCCAGAGAGTTTCATAAAAATCTGAGTACTAACATAGTCTATTGAAATGTAAATCCAGAATAGCAGGTGTATCCAGCTAAAATGCTCCTTTTTGATGTTTTCATAAAACAGTATTTATTGTCTAGATAATAATTGGAGTAAGTCATCTTCCAGGATAGATTCAGAAATGTAGCCCATCTTCCCTGTTTTTTTTTTTTCTTTCTTTTAAGCTACCCACCTAGCTCCTTTGTGCAATACTTTGCAAAAAAAAAAANAAAAAAGTATCTGCTTCTAAAAATTGAATGTGTAAAGAAAAGGATGTAAAACTGAATGAAGGGATGTTTTCTGTCTAAGCGTGTGTCTCAAAGTGAAGTAAACTTCTTAGGCTAGAATGGAGTTTTTAGAATGGTCTTACTATGTATTACTAGCTACGCATCTTTTCAAAGTTTGTATGTGTAGTACAGTTTTTTCTGTTTATTTTGAATTCATATGTCATGTATTTGTGGAAAGGATTACCAAAAGTATATCTGTAGATGAATCAAAGGTTGAGATCCCAGAAACTGAATTTGGAGGAGTGCACCTGTGTGTAACTGTGATGGTTTTACCTGGGATGGAGTTAACTTTTTTGCTAGCAGCTGGTGTAGTGCTATGTTTTGGATTTCGATTTGGATTTTAGATGGGAATAGCATGATAGCACACTAATGTTTTTGGTTATTGCTAGGCAGTCAAGGCCTTTTATGCGCTTCATATCACCCGGCTAATGAGCAGGCTGGGAGAGTACAAGAAGTTGGGAGGGGATACAGCCAGGACAGCTGTCCCCAGCTAACCCAAGGAATATTCCATGCCATATGTTGTCATGTTCAGTATATAAAGCTGGGGAAAGAAGGGGGAAGGGGTGATATTGAGTGATGGCATTTGTCTTTCCAAGTAACTGTTATGCGTGGTGGAGCTCTGTTTTACTGGAGGTGGTTGAACACCTGCCTGCCAATGGAAAGCAGTGAATGCATTTCTTGTTTTGTATTGCTTGTGTGTGCAGGTTTTGTTCTACCTGTTAAACTGTCTTTATCTCAACACATTATTTTTTTCTCACTTTTAGTCTCCTAATTCTATCCCCCATTCCACTGGGGGGAAGTGAACGAGTGGCTGTGTGGTTCTAGCTGCTGGCTGGGTTAAACCATGACAGTAACTCATACACCTATCTCTAGCAAAAAGTCTGAACTTCAGGACATCTCACTGTATAAATCTTGATTGCTCAGTGTTTCAGAAGCAATGATTTGGGTTTTTTTTCTTTTATTTTGTTTTGGGGTTTTTTATTGGTTGTATGGTTTTTGGGTTTTGGTGTTTGTTTNATTGGTTGTATGGTTTTTGGGTTTTGGTTTTTGTTTTTTTTTTTTTTTTTTTTTTTTTTAAGTAAGGAAATGCATCAGAGTCTGCTGCATGGCATTCTTTATAACTTCTTTATTTAAGACTAACGGTCACATCGAGGAATTAGAAGTCTTACATAGCCTTGCATTTCATCCATAAAGAGCACTAATAACTAGAAAAACAAATAGGTTTTGGAATAGTGGTTAGTGTTTAAATAAAATACAGTGATTTTTTTTTTTTTACTTCTGATGTCTATCCTTGAAAAGTATCCATATATATGCTTTCTTAAGGGGTAGTCATTCAGATTCCAGAAACTTCCCAAATTTTTTCAAGCATTCCAGCTCCTGTTACCGTTATGCCATATGCAACCGTCATACATTGCTATATATTTTACTGGATTAGCAGATAGCAGAATGCTTTACTGAAACTGTTTTCTTCAATAGCAATGTAAAATAATTGAGTTATCAAGCCGTTATGACCAATGGGCCAAAAACTTTTCTGAATTAAGAATAAAAAAAATCAAGGAGTGGTCTAAAGCAAACCTTAGCAATCCTGCTTCAGGTTTCTTTGACTAGAAGTAGTGCCTTTCATAGTATATACATTGTGGATGTCAAATATTCAACTGATAGTTCAAAACTCTTTCCAGTGCTACTTTCCAGTAGTCTTTCCACTTTAGAGCACTCTGTACATAATTTCTGCTCACTCAAAACTACGGAGGTCTTGTTAAGCTTCCAGTGTGATGCAGTCTGTGGTTGTTGCTGTCTGGTTTAACCTGTCTAAAATTCTGGGTTTTTTGGTGGCAACCAAACAGAATGGATGTGTTCTCACGGCGTCGTGGTTTTTGGCTGGATTGGCCAATCAG
>VYZM01006858.1:7211-21134 GCA_013398915.1 Dromas ardeola
GTTGCCCCCCCCCCCCCCCCCCCAAATAAGGCTAGAGCTCAGACTAGCTTCCTTTTCTGAGAAATGGTGTTACTTTAATTTCACAGTATATACTTTTCTGACATGAAGAAGAGATAATATAATAAACTTTCTTCTAGGAAGATCTTTAAAGTCAATATCTAAATCACCAGGGGTTATACGTTTCAAAAAAATAAAAGCCTTGAATTATGTCAAGCAGCGATATGGCACTGGCGACACCTTTAGAGTTAGCAGTATGGTAGATTAGCTTTCTAGCTTTTCACCTCTACAGAAGTAGCTTCAGATTCTGGTGCCAGTTTAGCTCAGAAATAAAATGAGTTTGCAATTTTCCTGCTAATACCTGGTGGTTAGTCTCAAAGAACTGGTGCCTGGTTCTGGATGATTACCAGTGCTAGTTTAATAGAAACTTATCACTAGCATAGCAGGGGTAGTGCATTATTAGTGAGGTGCATTACATGTCAAAATAAATTCATAGCATCTATAGCTAAAGTCAGCCCTTCCAGTCACTGAGTCTCGAAAACAGTGTGCTAACGATTTACCTTATCATGGCCAGTTTTCAAGAAGTCATGCCCAGTAAAGAATTAGCATGCAGATGGAATTTCCTCCTCCTCCAGCAGATCAAATTTGAATCACGCTTTGGGAAAAGTATAAGAAAATTTACTGTCTTGAGGTACCTCTTCTGTAGATAAACAGCAGCAGTTTTAGTATTCCACAAGGACAGAAAACGTATAAAATGGTATAAAATTATCATTTGAAGAAATAATTAAAATTCTGTTAGTGACATTTCTTTCTATGTAGATACAGACACACACAAGCTGTTTTCTAGGCTTAATCCAGACATAATAGATGGCAGATGTTAATTTCCATGTAAGCATGGAAGCCCTTCTTGAACAAAAACTAACTAAATCATATGATCACGGAGCACTTTTGTGTGTACAAAGGTTGTGGGGTCAGGTTAGTAAATATTAATTCACAAAGCATTCATTTTATCAAATACATATTCGAAGTTCAGATATTTGTGTGATAAAACTAAAAAAACCCAAAGAAACATAGCTTCTCTTTTCTATTTATAGAACGCAAGGGAGCACTTATGTAACAACTGTCTGAAAGACATCAAAAGTTTTCATTCCTTAAATTTGTTACATTTCACATCCCCTTGGAAATGTCATTTCTAAGTGACAAAGGTTGATTCTTTCCTTGAATGTTATTTAAAACATTAGCATTTTTATAAAAGCTCATTTGAATCTGCAGTATTTCTTTATGAAATGTGGTATAATCAAATTGCTTATCCAGATCCACACTGCATTACTCTTTTTATAATGGTGTGATAGCTGCATTCATTAGAGTTATACTGGTATAAAAGCTAGACAAAAACACTGAGGAATCAG
Source organism: Dromas ardeola (assembly GCA_013398915.1). Classification (NCBI taxonomy): domain Eukaryota; kingdom Metazoa; phylum Chordata; class Aves; order Charadriiformes; family Dromadidae; genus Dromas; species Dromas ardeola. Next base: position 8,618 of record VYZM01006858.1, read on the forward strand.
GACCCTATTCTCTTTATTAACAGATCAGTTTTTATCTGAAAACAAAGCCTGAATGTTTTCTACTTTGCATATTTTAAATTATCTGTACCAAAAAAGGGAATAATGTCTATTTCCAAGACCTATACACACTATTCATTATGTCTGGAAAGAGAGGACAGGCTTAGTTCATTAAAAAGTTGTTAAATTTTTTATTAGACGCTGGCTAGTTAATCCATAAAAATGAACAAACCACTTTTTCTCAAAGTTTAATAGCTTGCTTACATCACGCTGTGAAATACATAAGAATGTGCACAAGAGACAGCTCAAGTTTTGGAAAGTTTTATCTTTTCATATAGTTGCTTATCATATGAAACAGATGTAAATATGTAGTAGTCTTGTTTAAGACACAGGAGTGTCTTCAATGAATATCTTGCATTATGTCAAGTGCCTTTTATACATTATTTTGATCTATGATTTGATCTGAGTGCCCTCTACTGAAAAGTAAGATGAAGTGATTAATTATTTAGTACCCAAAGATATAATGCCTACAAAACACTTAGGCAGTGGTATGTTATTAAATGATGTATGTATTGATATATGAACGGCCTTAGAGCAAATTTACTATTTCAAAGATAAGTGCATTATGCATAGGTGTACATATATATTAAAAAATGGTGTTTGTTCCTTCTGCTTCCGATTTTCTGAAAATGTGGTTTTTTAATGATCTAGGGTTATATAACAGCAGAAATTCAGTGCACTTGTTGAGTAACAGATATCTCTTGAGAGGTTGTTCCAAAACCCCTGGAAGTCAGTAAGAATCTTTTCATTAGTTCAAGTGTCTCTGGATTGGTTCTAAGTAGGTATTGTACGATATGAACCAGTTACACAGGCAACTTCAGAAGGGTTCTGCTACTATAGGACAATAATAAATTAGAGAAAGCAAAAGCAGAGGGTGTTTGAAATTTGGACACTGAGAAACCAGTTATAGATGCATATATGTATGTTATTTGTATATATATATATTAAAAATACGCATATATCGCTCACTACAACAGTTAAAATGAGATGTCCATCTTGAATGCTAATTGAATTCTTACTGTTCAACAAGTTTCCCATAAATCATGGTTCTAAACATGGTTCCCATCTTGGATCTACTTAATTGAGATTAAACAAAATTCACACTTTAAAGTGCTGTATTACTGTAATTTTTAAAGTGTTGAATGCATCGTTGTGTATAGTATTTTAATCAGTGTTAAAAAAATTGATCAAAACTGTAGACATACACCCTGTTTTATTGGGATAGTATAGACGTGCATTCCATTCTGTGTTTCAAAGGAATCAGGTCATCTCTTATACAGTCTAACATTGCTCACAGCCAAAGGATGTACAGATCTTTTGGTTGAGATGATTGATAAAAACAGCAAATTATGATGCTTCCTCAGCCTACTGTTTACTAAGTGTGGGTAAGAGTGAAAGCTATCTGGTACTGCCAAGCAAGATGAATGAGCTTGAGATCCCCTGCCAATAGGAAGTAACCCCAAACTCTCTCCATCATACTGTAATAAATATGACGTTTCACCAGCTTTTGAATCAAAACTAAGTGCCTCTGAATTTTATTGTCCAAACTCACTAATTCTCTCTCTACTCAGGGCAGTGTTCACTAATACACTGGTGTCAATCTCAGCCTCCTGTTCTAGCCTGCCTTTCTACTTTATTTCCTGTCTTATAATTACCTTTCAAGCAAAGTTTGCTGCTTATTTTGATGTTTTGGGTTTTTTACTAGTCAGAGCAGGCATAACTTCGTGCATTCATTTATCTTTTATTTCTCCAGCTTACCTATCTTTTCTTTGATTCTATCTTTTCAAATGTTTCTCCTTGGTTCCCCTGAAGAACCTCTTCTGGTTTGTAATTCTCACCACTCAAGAAGCTGACTGAGTACAACTCATATTCATGCCAGTCTTTCTTCTATTTTACACTTCATTTTCATCAAATTTATTCACCAAATATCACGTAAACATTGTGTTCTGCAAGTTTTTCTAAATGTTTTATAATAGATTCCTTAGATGTTAGTCTCCAGCATGTCTGCATGCTGATTTTCCCATAAAAACCACTTTCATTTCATGAGTTTCACTATCACTTCCACAAAAAATACCAGTATAAAATGATTAGTTCACTAGTTACCAGTCTTACCGACCTCTCTAATGAGCTCAGATTACCTTACTATTTAGAAATTATATACTGTTTTCTTATTTATGACGTGGAAAAATTTCTACAAAGATAATTACTATTTAGGTTTGTTCCTCATAGGCAACATGTATAACATATATACAAGTACATTTAAAAGTGTGCGGACACACACATTTATTTTATTCTCTTATTAAGACTGTTCCAGTCCAGTCTGTTCCAGTTCATTCTCTGAACAGATTTGCCACTTCTTAGAGGGCACAAAGAATCATAGAATGGTTTGGGTTGGAAGGGACCTTAAAGATCCTCTATTTCCAACCCCCCTGCCATGGGCAGGGACACCTCCCACTAGACCAGGTTGCTCAAAGCCCCATCCAGCCTGGTCTTGAACACCTCCAGGGATGGGGCATCCACAACTTCTCTAGGCAACCTGTTCCAGTGCCTCACCACCCTCACAGTAAAGAAGTTCTTCCTAATATCTAATCTAAATCTCCCCTCTTTCAGTTTGAAACCATTACCACTCGTCCTATCGCTCCATTCCCTGATAAAGAGTCCCTCTCCATCTTTCCTATAGGCCCCCTTTAGGTACAATTCTATACTCATTATAAGTAATTCCACATAACCAGCACAGCAACGCCAGCTGGATCCATCAATATGCTTTGTGGGTCAGTTCTCATCTTCAGTCCAAACCCTGCTGTCATTCAGGCAGCTTAGCAGACTAAGGGATTTCTGGTTCTTCCTGATTGCTCTAACACACTGCCAAGCACCACCTAGAATATGTGGGTTCAGGGAAAAGAACAGACTCCCAAAGAAGCTAGTTCCCTTTACTGAGCAAGGGTTGTAATTGCAAAGGCACTATATAAACAGTGGGCTCTCTACACATCTCAGAGCTGCCAGTTGTAACACATGCTGCCCACGTGGGCCCGTGCATGTGCAGGAAATCTATTCCTTTTTGACTGTTAGGCTCATGAGACCTGCATGAATCAACTGTTCATGGCACAGACAGCTAGTCATTGCCTGGGAGCTTTAGAAAGTATGTAGTCTCAATCATGTTTTGTAAGAGACCAAACCTTGCTCCTGTATGATAGAGCTATCACAGCATGCTTTCTCTTACATTAGATCACTCAAGCAACTGAGAAAGAGTGTCTGTTCCCTGGTGAGGATAGGCAATATGCAAATACCGTATCAGTACTTAATAGTCTAGTTGCTATAACAATCTTCTGACCCACCATGGAGCCTCTGCATATTCTTTTGAGTCCCAGTCACATCCTCCAGAACTGAGGCATGGTTGCTCCAGAGGAAGGGAAGTTAGGCAGGGAAAACATAATTTTTTTTAGTCTGCCCTCCCAAAACAGTCCCATTCCCAACCCATTTCCAGCCCTACCACCAAGCAGCTATTCTTCTGTCTTTCTATGGCAGTCTGCCAAAGCAGACACTGTGTGCAGGAGGTCCATGGAAGGGTTCTGACTTCCCAGAAGATGAGTAGCTGAAGGAGGAGATAAGCTTGGCCTGTGGCTTCCATCACAGACGATGTTCATCAGGGAACAAATCCAAACATCCCCATGAGATCAGACTGTGTGAGGAACTAGGAGGCTTTCCTAGGAGGCTTTCGTGACATTATCTTAGAAGGCTGAAATTCTAAATCACAACACTGGACTTACTGTCCTGCACTGGGATTCACATGCCTGTCTGAGATGGTCATCCCTTCACTGTCAATGGAGAAGAATAAGTATGCTAAGGGACAAATTTATCTCATCTTAGGCTAAACAAGTAAGAGGGCTCAGATAAATCACAGTCCAGTACCCACTTCTGACCATAAGCTATGAGTGGATGACAGTTGAGATATATGCATCTACACCGTACATATCTGAATGTAGGTAAGATGAATCCTAACTGCCAGCCCCCATCCCTGCCAAATTCTTCCGTCAGTAGCAACTGCACTCTGCTTGCTAATGAAAGACCCCATAAACAGGTCTCTGCATAGAGCTAACACATTGTCTTTGAGCATTATTTCTGGCTTATTCCCCTGACTGTAAACTAAAGGGAGAACAGGGATTAAGGGCTAGCAAGAAATCCCTGAAATGACTGATTATGCAAAATTGAAGTTGTGTCAATTAGAATTAACAGAGATTAGTTGCTTTCTCTCACTGAAAAAAATTAAATTACTAATTATTAGAGAATAGAAAGCATCCCTCTAAGCCTAACAGAATTTATTTACCATGACCTAGGTGGGAAACAGGCTCTGTCAGAATCAGCACATGATATATAAATTTATGATTGGGCACATTACTATTGTCCCATGGTCTAGCCAAAGTATTATGCAGCAGTTGTTAAAGTGCAAGAGACTCAAGCATAGCAGGGAGAATGTGATTAATTTTCAATTATCTAAGGGGTTGGCTTTGGTTGAGGGTGGCCAAAGAGTACTGCATTCCTGCTGCCACCCTCAGACCTTCAAAGAACATACCTCACTGTGCAAATTGCAAACCTGGCTTGTAGGACATCAGACACCCTGTTAGGGCAGCTCTTCTTTTTCCCCAGCAGAATAAGGGCAGGTGGCAAGGAGAGGAAGAAGATAGCAGCGTGAGACTGATCCACAGGTGTGTATTGAATGGCATCTTCTCATTGTAAAAATTAGTTTTCTGAGTTCATTTTCCAGCATCTGCTGCGAACAACGAAAGTGAATCATGAGCCACTGGTTAAGAGCTGAGAATTAAGCTCAGTCCTGACACAAATGGACATAATTTCTGTTGTGAGTAAATGGCATTGTACCCACTTAAGTCAAAGCTGAATTTGGCCAGTAATATATACCAAGCTCCAAACTAGTAATGACAGACATAATTAAGAAATAATGACAGTGGGATAGAACAATGTCACAGGATAAAGGTCTCCTGCCACTCAACAAATGCTGAAATGAGGCTCATTTATCATGAATGAATGTTGAGGCAGAGCTGGTGTCTTTTAAAAGCATGAAGCTTTACTCTTTTGACAATGCTGAGTAGTAATTATTTGTTTCTATTATGTGGAACTAAATGATTGATATAGATGTAATAATTTTGTTCAGTGGCTATTGATAGCGTAGATGAACAGGTGTTCACTTCATAAATAGTTGACCTATTTTATTCTAATTAGCTTAGACAGGAGATGTCTTAATGTATTGTAGCAAAAGAGTGTAGTCCTTTAAAACAAATGTTTTTGCTGTATTTGCACTACTACAAATTATTTCAGAGTTTTGTACTGCTCCATTAGGACCTAATCATACATTCACCAAATAGTGTTGCTGTGATAGGGGGATGCAATGTAACGGGCCACAAAATCCTTAATTTATTAGGCTTTTTAATGAAATATTTTGGAAGGAAAATTTGGAGCTGTTATAGGAGGCACTCCACCATGAAAAGTACAGAGGAACAAAACCAGAACAAAAATTACAATCACCAAACAAGCTGCATGTGGCTGGGTTCAGGTTGGAAATCAAGAAGGAGCATGCTCATAGCCATCTCACTAGAAGGCACACAGAGACATAAATTCATTAGATGCAGATGAATAGCCCAAATTCATCACTAAAATCTGGCTGCATTGAACTATTCTAGCAGCAAAACATACCTTGTTTCACCAAGGCATATGGTTGGCTTGTATTACCAGAAACAGAGTATTTTGAGGAAGCTGGCTGTGAGGAAAAACTTTGAAAAGTCTGCTGAGAAAGAAAAAAATCATTATTCTATTATTCCAAGTTCTTCAAATCCACCTACTTCATAAATCATGAGGTTATTTCATCATGACTTCTTATCCACAGCTGAAGACACCTCTCTAATGCCAGTCACAACCTCATTCCTCAATAAGTAAAACTAAGAGAAAGAAGGGAAGGTAATAGGAAGAAAAAAGGCAACAGAGATTGTTAACATGCTACCATTCAATAGAATATGTCCTTTTAAGGCACCACGTCACACACACATGCTTCAACACATTGCTTCTCTGTGGCCTTGCCTTTATTCTGTTTCAAAAAGTAGGTGAAAAATGATAAAAGTGAGAGGTTGTGCGATGCAGGTGATACAGCCAACTGTCACAGAGCGGAGACAAGGACTAGCCCTTCAACTGGGAAACGGCAGATATAAAAGGCTTATTAGCTTCAAAAATACTTTATCTGGTAAAAAAAAAAAAATCAGAAGAGGAAACCGTCTCCAGACTGCTCTTCTCACCTCTTCCAACATGTAATTAGCCATCACACAACAGGAGTTACTGCTACCTTGCTCCACTGCCTGTCACTGGCCCGGAGCCACCTCCTCACAGAGCACCTTGTCTTCAAACACTGTCGCACCCCATTTAGGATTGAAAATGAGCCAAATGAGGTCTTCTAAGCATCCTTTACTTCCATCTAACAATAATTATGCATCAACTGTCAGGGCTCTGTGGGCACTGCTAGGCCAGACAAACCCTCCCCACGCTCTGGAGCTCCCCTCACCCTGCCCATGGTCCAGGACTCCATTTCAGCCCCTGGGGCCATCAGCTCCTGCACCAGGGGCATTGCAGCCGAGCTGGCCACCAGCTTCCCAAAGCCCTGCCCTGCCCAGCCATGGGCCCCATCAAGCCGGACCCATGTCCTGGCCCAGCCTCAGCCCATCCCTGTCCACATGGAAGTGCCATATGCCTGGGGCTGGGGCTGCCTCCAGTGGCCCCTGGCTGCCCTTCTCCTGAGCCACCATCACTCCCGGCTCCATGGCCCTCCGTGAGCTGCCGGCCCTTCCTGCACCCTGGCAGCAACATACTTATTCATTTCGTGGTCATTAATCAATGAGCGTTCACATCTCCTTTGCGTATAACTGGTTAGGTAGGCCTTAAAACCTTCACAGGGGGCAAATGGTGTGCCAGGCCACGCAGCCATTCCCCCAGACAGCCAGGATGAGCTCTCAGGATCTGATGGCTTCCCGATCGATTGCTTCGCTACTCCTTCTGCTCAAATAGCCACAGAAAAGACCATATCACATGCTTATGACTGTGCAGTGAAAAAAAACCACCACCACCACTACGTATTTAATTTAATTACTAGCTAGTAGCTGAAAAGCAAACAATTCACTGTGGATTCAGGACTCTGAGACACCAAAAACTTCCCCATCTCATGTATCACTTACAAAGCACGATTTGAAATAAAATAGAATAATAATCACTTTGCCCTCTGTCCCTAACCAATTATTCTCAAAGAATTATAACATCGTAAATCTCCATAAATTATTCCATGCCATACATCTTTTAAAAAACATTTATTTGCTAATTTGCTGCTGACTCTCAGAAGTTGCTTTAGCTCTCTGTGCAGGTCCTGTAGGACTCTCTTTGCTCAGACTTACAGTCTTCAGTATCAACTACATCTGATTAAGCAGAAAAAATAAACTAATGGTTGTTCAGCATTTCTGAAAATCGAAGAAGCATCTGTTTGGACCAAATGTGCGGGGCTGTCTCTGTGATTATAGTTTTTATTCATAGTGAATTATAAGCTGGAAAAAGCAACCCAGGTGAGGGCTGCATTGTACCAGGTACTATGAAAGTATGGAATTGAGAAGAGCAAATTGAGAAGAATCATAGAAAAAAGGAAATTTAAACTCTTATGTATTACTTCTAAAGCTAAGATAGTGTTCCTGTTCCTTAAGTGTTCAAACCTTATGTAGGCAAGAAAAATAAAGGATACCAGAAAGAGTTACATTCCTCATGTTATAGTTCGTAACTCAGAGAAATTAAGGGTCTCTCTCAAAGACAGAGGGAAAGCCTGACGACTGTTAGAAAACAGGAATGCCCGTCACTGCTGTAGCCGCGAGGCCTCGGTCCTCTTCCAAGGAGGCAGTTCTGAATACTCAAAAAGCTGGAAGATCTCTCCCAACCCATTCAATATTTGCTCTCATGACAAAACAATGCCAAGCAGTTACCTTTTCATGTCACAAGGAGGAAGGGTGTGATTTCATGCGTTGGATTCCTGTGCTAGTATTTCACCTCATGAGCAGAGACCCAATTCTGACCAAAATGATCTCATCTTCATTCAATTAGAATGCAGAGGACGGCAGCATTCCCATATCCAGCTGACATAATGTTTCAGTCTGTTATTACGGGCACCTTTACATAGCTCATGGCATCCTTCCTCTCTAATTTGCAGGTTAGGAATGTTCCACTTTGACTGTCTCCTGGATTGCTGTATAACTGTAATAATGCCTGTCAGATAGCTCTTTTTTTTCTTTTTTTTTTTTTTTTTTAACATTAGGAGTGAAAGGCACTTCTTACTGAAAATTAGAGTGTTAAAAATATGCAGCTAGAGTAAAACAATCTTTAATGTTTCAGGGTTTATTTTACTGTTTAAAAGGGATTTAAAAGTTAAGGAGATACTATCAGGAAAAAACTGTATCTGTAATTTTGTTACAAACAAAAACTGTATTTGTAACCTGCGTTTTCACTTTATTCTTCTACTCATAGCTTCTTAAAAGCTGAATGCTGAAGTGTTTCTTTTCCCCCGATTCTATTGCTTTTTTGGTGTCCTAATTTAATTCTAAATCAAGAGACCAAAGCCAAACTTTGAAAGACGTAGAAATACTTGAAGGTTCCAGCTAAGACCTGGGTGCCATCTTGTTAAAAAAATATTGAGTCCTTATGTTAAAAAGTGAACAGACATGATATACAAGAAGCACAGGGGGGACCTGTTGAAGACTGGACAAGTCAAGAGCAAATCATGGTTCTCCCTGGGTATATCTACAAAGCCTCCACTTGGCCATGCCCAGCAGTACCCTCAGAGCCAGCCTCTCCTTGCAAGCAGGGCTACAAATGCAGTCGGAGACTACTTTCTGTTGCAGACGTCTTTGGCACTGTACACTGCCGCTCTAGCTGAATTTCAGACAGAAATTCACTTCAGAAAGTGGTCAAAAGCTATGAACTGTGGAGTACACCATTACTATGGCTGTTCTTAAACCTGCTTATCATCACCTGCAGCAGAAAGAATACTTTTGACCCAATACTCACTAGACCAGCCCATTCTTCCTTTGCAAATTACTAGGCCTTCACTCATTTACACCAGATAATTTGTGGCCTTACACTTAGTAATGCAGCTTAACTCTGAAAGACATCTTAAACCTATCTGCCTTTAGGCTACCCATATTGACTAAACTTCAAAAATCCTAACGCAGTGTTTGTTAAAGGATACATCTTACAAACCTGGGTATTTATCCCATGTTTTTCTAGTCTGAAGTCTAGTACCCTAGCCACTGGTTGGATATTGCATCGACAATATGAGGATGTGAATACATTCAATTAATGTGAAAAAAAATGAAATTTTCTCCCTTAGTCAATGTCAATCAACAGAAAGCAGTCAAGCCAGTATGAACTTGGTAACGACCAGCAGTCAGGACAGCAGGAGTGGGTAAGGTCTGGTGTGATCTCAGCAGCTGGAACCCATGAGGCATGAGTCCACTGTGTCCTAACAAACCACATGTTGGGAGACAGCCTGAGACCACTTCCAAAAGGGAAATAAAATAAGTGATCTTTGTGGCAACAAGGGCACACCATGCAACTGCATATTCATTTAAAAACTGCCGAGCTATGGAAAATCCAAGCAGTTGGAGCTGAAGCTAGAAAGAAAGCTAAAGCTTTTATATCCTTTCATAGGCAGAAAAAGTAGTTTTACACTGAAAGAACACACTGGAGAAAAATTACACAATTCCTAATCTGAATCCACACTTTGGACTAAACTCCTCAATACAAAAGTGAAGAATCTCCTTCATCAATAACTTGACCCCAACAAAAAATGGTATGTCTGTATCTGGTTTAGGACAAGTGTCGTGGTTTGGGCCGAACTGAACACTGAAGCAAGCGACAGATGCTCTCCCCCACCACCCTGAGATAGAGAGTCTCATGCTCTACCAACTGAGCTAGTTGGGCTAGAGACTCTTAATTCGTATCTCACCAGCAGAATCATTTATCTCCTAGTGAACCTCATCTCATAGTACTTAGGCTGAGAAAAACTATTTTGTTGATAAATAAAAGTTTACATCCATGCTACTTACTGAAGAACAGGATTTAGATGGTGATGCATTTAATAAAGATACAGTGATACTACTTACTGTGGCTGGTATTTTCTGTATACCTAAAAGCATTTTAAAAGTACTTAGGACAGCTAAGAGAGGTACCAGTTGGGTATCTGTCTCCAGACATCTACCTGAAAATCTCAGTCTTCAATTTTTTTTTCTTAATTGGTAATGTAGAATATATCTGTTTGTGCTTTTCTATATCTATGTATAGTATAGTATCTATCAATACTACCAATAGTAATGGTAAAAAGATAGTATGTATCTTCACTGAAATTAAGTTCTTGTGTGCAAAAGCAAACAATATAAGAATGTACCAAAGTCTCACTACATAAGTAAACAAGCAGGGTGGCAAACTGATCTATGTGTGAGACTTTGACTCTATTATAATCAATGGCAAAACTGCCAGTAACCTCAGAGACAAAAAATTTCACACATGGACTGCATGATACATCCATGGGCACAAAGACAGTCTGTAGAAAGGCTCAGGAATAGAACAGCTTAGGTCTCCGCCTTTTAATGCAATCCTTACGCTCCTTAAAACCAATTTCTGTTAAGACCCTTCCTTCATCAGTCTGTATATGTATCTCCTGTTAGGTTCTGCTGGAGTTCTGAATATGTCTCAAAGATAAACAGACTGCTTAATTATTAGTTGGTGGTGCATGACAGAATTTTGGGAACAGGACTGTAAATGTCACATGAACAGTAAATATGTTCATATTTTGAAGTTTGGAAGTAGGCATCAGTTGCCTTCACTGCAATGAAAATACGTACATACCTTTTTATTGCTGGCAAGCCTATTTTCATGAGATCATTATACAGACTTAGCTCCCTATGAGGGTTAAATGAGTCTTCAGATAATACTGCACAGGTCTGTGCTCTGGACTAGTTATAGTCTAAACATTCTAGGATTTGTCAGAACATTTTGCAGAAATAACATGGAGTTTTGACAATGCTAGTCTCAGGAAATGCATTGAACAAGGAATGATTTCTTTAGTAGCATCTGATATTTCTGAAATACCTGATAAATCCGTGAAAAAGCTTTATGGCACAGAATTTCTGATGGTATTACAGTTTGTATACAATGAAGTCTATTGCTTTCCTAAGATTTTGAAAAATACATGTTCATGAATTCATATGCATAGATGCATGAGGTTTCAAAATGCCAAGTGGCTGATTTTTGAAGTTTTTCACAAGTACCTTGTGTTTTTCACAAGTATCTATATTATGTAAAGTATAGAATTTCAGAATTAAAACCAGAATACACATTTCTTTAATATTTCATAAATTACAGTTATTGACTGATGGTTATAAAGTTTTCAAATGTTAGCCTTTGTTAGAGAGAAAGTTAGTTAGTTAGAGAGAGTTATTAATTTTCAGGTAACAGATAAAAAATTCAAAATCTGGGGGAAAAAAAGCACAGCAGTACACAAGTTAACTTCTCATGCTTATGAAACCAGGACACCCTAGCAGCAGACTGCAGGCAGTGCTGTTAAGCAAACTGCAAGCAGACTTCCTTTCAACTATGCCTAATTAGAATTAAGTATTGAAAGACATACATACGCCACGGAAGTAGAAGCATGTTTCTCCACAAGCATAAAAATGTATCAGAATTTCAGTAAGTATATGAACAAATTAACAGCTTAAGTCTTGTTCGGCTATGCAGCCAATAACTGAAACAACCACTAGCAGTATACACTGTACTGATTTTTAGAAGTATTTTCAAGCACATGCAGCACCTGGAACTTTTAAATCTATAAAAACAAAACAACTACACAGAACTTGTTGAGGAAACAGACCGGGCAATCATAAGGTTACTCTAACTCTTTACAAGTTAAAGAAATAGCCAAAGTCAACTCTTCCGTAACTCTGCTGCTGAAGAGTGTAGTGGAGACGGTGATTTGGTTAATGAAGTTATCTGACGTTGCTCGTTAAGACCGTATTGAAGATTAACTGCCCGGTTCACCTAAGAAATAACGTTTCGGGAAAAACGACCGGAACGGTGGGGAATAAACTCTGCTTCATCCTGCCGGCGCGACGAGCCACTGCGGAGCTCCGCACCACGGGTGCCGCTGCCGTCGGGGCTCCGCGGGGCTCGGGGCTCCCGCCGTGGGGAGTGGGGCACAACTCCACCGGCCGGCACCAGCGCAACCCCCGCACCGCTCCGCTCCGCTCCGCACGCCTCCGCTCCTCCCCGCGCAGCCCCTGACCGAGTCCGCCGCCCGTCCCGCCGCGCTCCCAGCGGGGCCGTCACCCCGGGAGCCGTCTCGGCCGGGGGGCGGGGGAAGGAAAAGTTTCCCCGGGGG
>VYZM01006858.1:23293-46726 GCA_013398915.1 Dromas ardeola
GGGGGACGGGACGACCCTGCCCGGCCCGACCCGGCCGTTCCGGTGGGGGGACTCGGTCCGCCGCGGGGGTTGTGGGGGTCGTAGCGTGCTTCCACCAGCACGAATCGTGGATTTGTTGTGCTTTAGTAAATGCTAACTATCGGGTGTATTCCCGTCGCGCACCGTGTTCAGTTGCCTTGGCCCGAATCGTAGAAGGTTGCATGAAAATACGGAGCTTGGAAAATTGGACTCTGAAAAGATTAGTTTCTTTATCCGATTTTTAGAGAGTACTGCACAGGTAGTCAGGTGTCATATAAAAGCAAAGTTGATGTGTAAACAGGCGGGATGTGAAGGGTACAGAAATGTCCCAGGAGGTAAGCCAAGGTTTGCTGTGTAGAAAATGTGACTCTTCAACCCTTGCCTTGATATTGCCTTGTGCACAGTAACAGGAGCTTCTTTTAGGCATTTTTTCAAAGTCAACCATCTTCCCATTTTTTTTCATTTGTAAACCCTAACTAACTTGCAATGGTTGGATTAAAAAAAAAACACCCTGATATTTAACAGACCAGAGGCTTAAAGCACTGGTTCCCACATCTCAGCTGAGTTCCTAAATCTCACTTTTTCCTCCTTGAAAGAAAACCATTATTAGATGATGGGTGTCAACTTTATTGGCACAAATATTAAATTAAACACTAATAACACTGCCAGAGAGCATATATTAATACTTTCTGGCTCCAGAGAAGGAACAGTCACACTGTCATTGTTGATAATTGACAATATTTTAATATGCAAACACTTGGATAGACAAGGCATAAATATCACTCACATGAATTTTATGAACTACAAGATTGTAAATACAGTGTCTAGGCTAAGAGAAATGTGGTCATTGAAAGGTGAATCATGTCATCTCTTCTTCTCTTCAAATGCACATAGAGTTCCTTGTTATCTCTATGGATAAAGTTAATGTTATCCACAGTGTTGAATATCCGTAGTTCCTGTTCATTAAAGGTAGAAACATTAAGTGTTCTCCATCATCATTCTGAGAAGGGAGCCATAAATGTTTGTGTTTTCCTGAAATATCTGTGTCTCATACATAGGGTGGTAGCATTTGGCATGAGATTCCATATCATGTAGCCATATCCTTCTGTGGCTGACGAAATTCTGCACAGTTCTGGTGTCATGCAGCTGTAGCTGTATGGCAGAGGGGAGGAATGGCTAATTTAGCCCTCTCAGTTTTGCTGTATCTCCCAAATGATGATGCTGGAAGCACTTTCCCAGTGTATGTCCGTGACGGGTGATACACATCACAGAACCAGTTCAGTTATTTGCAGTCTGGGGCTCCAGCTATAGCAGCGTGTTGGGAATTAGCTCCTGCAACAAGCACTGAAGTGTGTGGAGAAGAAACAACCGTAGTAAGAGTAAGAAGATACTTGAGTTGTGAGGAGGACTTCTGGAAGATGTGGAGGAGATAAAAGACCGTGAGAGGGTTCTTACAGAATAATGGTTTATTATTGTATGTTGTTATGTTATAGAATAACAGTTAAGCTTTCAAGGAAAATCCAAAAAGAAAATATTCCAGGAGAAGATATGAAGAGGAAAGAAAGGAAAATAGTAGTCGGCTATATAGGAATAGCATATTCTCTCTTTAAATGGTGGGTTCATTCAGTTTTCCTAGTGTCAAAAAGAATACACCTAAAAGTGTCACAAATATAGCATAAGTAAAAATCACTAATGAGATTTAATTGAAGGAAAAAAGGCTAAAAGTTGAGGAGACCCATATTTGGAAATGAAAGCATAGTGCAAGGAACATTTCAGAAAGTAGAAGAGTAGATGGTAAAAGGGAAAGCAGACCATTTCTGTTTCATACAAGAATAAAAACGTGCTCTGTAAGTTGAAAACGTTAAAAAAGGCAACTAGAACTGCTGTGATACAGTTATGTTGGCAGGTGTGATGGTTGCTTTCTGTTCAGCTAGACCGTGAAAAGCAGCCAAGCTTCTCAGAGGAATCAACTACTTGAGGCAGAAGATGCACCACCCAGTCACAGCAAAATATGAGGCAATATTCACCTCGTGACCCAAGAAGTTTCAGTGGCAAGCAGAGAGGGTGGGTACCGATGTTTTTGGTAGTGTAGGTGTCTAGGTATGGGAAAGAAGCATAACAAGGATGACAGAACACGAAGAAGAGGGAGCCAGAGACACAGTCAGGACAAAAAATGGAGAGTATGGCTTTGGGAAGGCAAAGGACAATAAAATGAAGCAACAAAGCAGCAGGGAGAGTTATTCAGGTTTGCTGCTACCGAAAAAAAATAACCTCCATGTGTTTGACTCCTCTTATTCTCGGAGAAATAAGAGTTTGGATATTCTTTGTAGACAAACAGAAATGGCTGATTCTTGAACAGCTTTTTCCTCTCACTGACAACACCACCACCTTAGGACCCTCAATTACTGCTCACTGCTTGGGTCAAGAAGGGGTAATCATATTTAGTGTAATAGATAATTAATCTATGGAACTCATAGCAAGAATCTTAGTGAGATAAATAATTTTGTAAATTTCTAAGAGCTTTAGACAATTAGTGACGATACGACATCTGCTGTTATATTTTCTGCCCTTGTAATTACAAGGACTATTAATTCTCTCATCTCAGGGGAGTGCTCAAGTGAAAAGATTAGGAAGCTGTTTACATTTATGGTACCTTTATATAGTTAGATGACTATGTGAGCTTTCTTCTGAAGGGTATAACATTTTTGGCAAAATGCTGAATTAGGTGTGCGATTTTTCTGTTTGGGTTTTTTTACACCTCCTGTATTTCCAGTAGATTTGGGCAAAATGATGAAGACGTTTGTCAACTAATAGGAAGAGTTCATGTGGAAAATAAATGGGAGCTGGATGTGCGGGATTGCACCTAACAAAATTTACCTCTAATTCAAGTAAAGTATTTTCTAGAAGTATCCAAAATTCATATGTGCAGTGTGGTTATACCTGTATTTTTACTCAGGTTATCTGATTAATAAAGGGCTCTAATTCATTTTTGCCAGTTAAGCATCCCTCCTCATTTTCAAAGGAACCAAGCACATCAAAGTCCCAGTTGGGAGCATTTCTGAAGGTTAAGCCAATTGCATAGAGTGTAATGAGAGGAGCTTTGGCATCCAGCCCTAGGGACACATGTTTAAAATTCATTGCATGTCCTCTGCAAATGGTGGGCACTTTTTGCTGTCTTTGCTTTTTTTTTAGGCCTGCTGGTCCTGCAGAACTTCACTATCTCATTATCAGTTCTCACGGGGAACCGATGTTTATAACAGAGCTGGGAACCCAGTTGCCTCCCTGCCAGAAGGGCATATTTTAGCCATCTGGAGAGTTCTAGAGAGTGATATTAGCTCTTGCTTTTTTGCTTGTCAGACAGTGATTTTTTTTTTTTTAATTTGACCATGCAAAGAGTCTCAGCTTCGACAGCATTGCTTTTTATCCATCTAAATATTCTACTCACAATTGTTCCATTACCTACCAAGTTTGTAACCCTACCGTTGATCAACAATTTGCTGGAGAAGTATAGAGGGAGTAAGAAAACCCTGGAGCATCCTGCACAGGGCCATTCTGTAATATAGTCTCACTCTTCTCTGAAGAGCAATGTCATGGGTCCTCCTGCTGTAGTTGGCGTGAGTCTCCCATTGGTGCTCACACACACACACACTTAGAGGAGAGAAGGAACAGATTTACCCCATAGTATGCTTGCAAGTTCTTCTCAACCGTGCCAGAGAAAGCACCAAGGGAACCAGAAATGGCTTGAATGAATTTGAAGACTACTGTCATCAGTGCGGGACTGTCATACAAGAAAGGAACATTTTTCTTCATGAGAAAGTAACTGTTGTGTGAAACAATTGAGCATTCTGTTACAGAGAAATGTGATAAAACTAAATAATAAACATTTGAACAGTTAACAGGCCGATCAAATTATTTACAATACAGCTCATTACCTGGTCAGAACAAAGTTATTACCAGAGGGAAATAAGGGTTTGGGGGAAAAATATGCTTTCCAAAATCAGTGTTAACAAGCTGTGAAAACCAGAAATGCATCTAATTCAGCAGCATAAAGGTAGAACAGAGGGGTAACCATACCACAGAGACCAGATTTATTTACAGTAAATGTGAAGGCAGTCACAACAATGCAGAAGTACTCAACATGCAGACCAGCAGCCATACACAGTAAAAGCAGGAGTTTTACGAAATAATCTTCCGCCATACATGTTTTGCAAAGAAATGAAGATGAAAAATACAGAAACGGTTATAACAGCTGGAGGACAAATCTGAAATGATGAAGGTAAAGAGACACAGTGTTTTCCTGGGTCGCATCATCCGTGAGGTGTTTGTTATATAATGCTGGGTAAGAATAAACATGACCATGACAATTCGAAAATGACACTTGAGCTGTGTGAACCTTGTTACAGCTATGGTATGCTTATGATTAATGGTAGTCCAGTG
This sequence comes from Dromas ardeola, assembly GCA_013398915.1. Classification (NCBI taxonomy): domain Eukaryota; kingdom Metazoa; phylum Chordata; class Aves; order Charadriiformes; family Dromadidae; genus Dromas; species Dromas ardeola. The sequence continues at coordinate 27,749 of VYZM01006858.1, forward strand.
GTCTTAGGATGTGTTTTCATTTCATTTTCTTGTCTGAAAGAGGATAATGAGGTGTTCTTGCAGATGCTTACAGAGACATTCTCGCAAGTGTGAGAGCAGCATGAGACCAAGCCCGAAGCTGCTTTTTTGTTTGATGGAAGGCAAGGGGGGCAGGCGTGGGTTGAGCAGAGATGGGAGTTGCCTCCTATTGAGATTAAGTGAGAGTTAACAAGTAGGAAAGTAAGTAGGCCAGAAAAAGCCTTGGAAGTGGAGACAAATAATTCACATTTGGTGTGTTCGAGAGGAGAGGCCAGTGCAGTATCTTTTGCTTCCAACACTGCGGGCAAAACACCATGACCCAGTCAGGCAAAAGTGAGAACCATCTTCTCCAGTCACATACAGCACAAAAATCATGTACGGAGGCTCATGAATACACAGCTGTTGTGGCAAATTCCTTCTGATTTCTGGAAAACAGAAGGTAATGTGGGCTAGGAGAAGGCTAATAAGATTTTGGGAAATACCTTGTATCTGCTGTATGTCATGTAATCTAAAGTCCCGTACATGGAGTTTGAAATGGCAAAAGTGGGTGTTCCACTTGTGGTTGGACAGACATAGATTATGAGATGCATTAATAACTAATATAACTTAGATAAATGATTTTGACAAGAGATTAATAATTTTATGTGCTGTAAAGATGTAGTAAATCACAGTGGTATCTGACTCCATTTTATTCCCTTACTGTCAAGAAACATGCTACCATAGAGCTCTGTTAGCATTAAGAAGTGATATACCAGCCAGTAGATGGTGATGGCTGGTTTGAACAAACTCAGACATCAGACTGAGTTAACGGCATGGGAGGGAACACATTCTCAGTAGGGCTAGAGTCAAAAGATTTGAGGAAGATCTTCAAAATGTGTTTCTCCATGAGAATGGCAGAGAAGGTCACACGTAGGCTTTTAAGTGAAAGGCTATTTTTGCAGTTTGAAATTTAAGTCGGGTGTTTTGACAGGTTCAGGTTATGAGAGAAAATACAAGGCTCTGCACCTACCACTTTCTGAGGCACTCTAAAGCATTATATCCCCATCTGCAGGGATTTGGATGAAACAGAGGTAATTGTGGGAGATCTGCTAACGCTGAGTAAAAATGAACACCAACAACTTTTTATGTTCTTCAAATTTCCCCAAGGAAAACTGAACAGCAGAAATGATGGGTTGGACCAACTAGTTCATATACATGGAGATAAGGGAGATTTATTGGACCCAGACCTTTTATAATTGATAAAGCTCCTGCTTTCCTGCTTTATCTGATTGAGCTGACTCCTGATATCCCAGACACAAGAGTTCCCTTTAGAGTGGTCACTATGGAAAGAGTGAAGTTCCTTAGGGCTGATAAACAAGAGGAGAAATTAAAAGTTAAAGAAAATTATATTTAAAAAAGGTTACAGAGACATCGTACTTTAAATATTTAAGAGAACCAAGATCAGATGTAGACCAGGAGGTGGGTCAGAAGAGAATATAACCCCCTTTTTCTCCAGGCATTCCTTTCCTCCTGTTCCTTTGCTGGCAAGAATACTTGCTCTTCGGCATGGTCCACATCAGACACATGCCAGCCCCTTAGACACATGGGCAGCTACGTCATGGCACTGTCTGGCCTCTCTCTCCATTCAAGATCATGGGTTTGTGGAGCATGTTTTTCCAGAGTTAAGCATCAAGGGGTATATGCTCTCAGGGTACTGACTAAAATGTAGACGAACTTAATTTGGTGTGGAAATGGGAGGTCTGCCAATGTTCATGTTTGCAAATGGATTCATGGGCAGAACTTTTCTCAGGCAAGTTTCAGACAACAAATTGTTGGAAGCCATAGTCTGGAAACCATTGCTCAAAACATTCCCTAGCATCCAGAAAAAAAATGGGGATGTTTCTGAAGTACTTGCCTAATATGAAAGACTGGCTATCAAGGAGACTTTCATGGTGGAAATGTTTCTGAAGATATTTATAAAAAATGCAGAGAGATTTTGAGGTACATAAAATTCACACACTTCCCAAATAGACATGCCTTTCTCAAATAAGAAATATAAAATTGTCCAAAATTCCGTATCTTGAAAGGGTAGTTTTAAATATAAAACCACGAGGAAACAGGATACTTTCTTTCAGTAATGAAATCTTATCAAGACTATGAAGATGACATTAAGGACAGAGGTCAGTAAAGGAAAATCACCAGGAGGGAAATGTTAACTCCATTGAAGTCACTGCAAGATTTCCCATTGATCAGAAGTGGGTGTGTTGAGAAAGAAGATTTTCTTCACATTCCCAAGATTGCCCAGGATGTGAACAGGAATGGCAAAAACATAATGCTGCATGATCAGATGAATATTCAGAAAGATGTCCTGTTCTGTGCAAATGTGTAGCATTGAAGACAAGCTGCAATTACCAGTTCAGAAAAAAAGTTGTCAACTGCTTGTAGTTTGAGATAATTTTTCTCATCCTTTGTGCCAGAGACCAGCGAGAACGTTGTTTACAATGGTGGCAATTAATGTTTTCGCAGCAGAGTGAGTGTATCTCCATCTGCCTCTAAAAACTTAGGCAATGTTTGAATTTGCCACCAGTTTTACATCTTTAAATAATACTTACATATGTGAAGTGCAACCCTGGTCTGATGATACATCCATCCTTCAGTACCCACCGGGTTTCCTTGGCAGGCATGTGAAGAAACTCCTAGTCTGCAGAGCTGTCTCTTAATTCTTAAACGAAACTTCCCATAAAAAAGTAATATGAGAGACATTTCCCGTCTAACACACAAAGGGTCTGGGAAATTCAATGTGTCTGCTCTTCTACAGATGATTTCAGTCTTCACATAACAGCAAATCTCTCATAATTGCTCAACTGAATGACTGTCAGAAGTGAAAAAATGGAACAATATGGTTTTTTATTTCAATTTATAAAGCATATTGATTGCTTTTTAGCAATTATGGCAATACATGTAATTAAATTAATTTTTTGTTGTAATGAAGTATTTTTTGGTCAAATTCCTGGCAATTAAAATATTTCATGTTTCTGTTTAAGCATTTGTTGTATTATGAACAACGATATATGAGATTTTTTAATTTATTAGTAAAATAGCAAAAATGGAGACTGTAATTTGTACAGCTGCATGTAGAATTAGCACCTACATCTTTTCTCTGCTCTTGAGACTTCGGATGTTTTATATGTTTTTTTTTTTTAGGGCTATAAAACATAGATTTCATGTAAAGATTTTGAGGTTGACTTAGAATTTGAAATAGTTTAATGGGAAAATAGAGAAGAAGCTTAGAGAAAGTTGAAGTACAGGAGTAGGTGTTGTAAAGAGACACCAAGTTATTTGAAGGCTTGAAAAATGTCTTGCAGTGAAAAAACTTAAAATAGGATTGGCTAGGAATGCTTTGATGGAATGTTTTTCAGCTGATAGTATCTATTCATCAAATTGAAACTCTGCTGGAAGGGATCAATTTTCATATTTCTGGTTTTGAAATGTTTCCAGCAGTTTCAAAGTTGTTAAAACATCCTGTTTCAACATTTTCTAAATGAAAAAAAAATAATATCATTTTCAGTTCTAAAAGCCTTCCTCTCAAAATGTAACCTAATTATGGCAACCATCTCTAAACTGAGCTGGAAATATTGGAAATGACCCAAAACTGAATTGCTTTTTGGTTTCTTTTTTTTTTTTAATTTCTGCCACATCATCAACATTTTCAAGGGTTCTACTTTTTGTCAGGCTTTGAGAATGGAAAAATACTTTGTCCATCTTGATTGAAAATTCATCTGGTTTGGTTTATCAAGAAAGTTCCTTCAGTGGGGCATACCTCTGTATTCATGTATTAAATTCACTTAAGACCATTCTCTGGCACTGAGGCCAAGTCGCATGTAACAGCCTCTCTCCGTGCTAGTGAAGCCTGTCATCTGCTGAAACAGAAGAGCCACATCCAAACCACCTGTTAAGCATGATCATTGCCCTGCTCTAATTCCTGGTCCATGCTCAGGAATTGGTTAGGAGAGTATGAACTGGCCCAGTTTAAAACCGTTCCAGGGACTGGTACAGGCAATTGAGTTTCAAGTCCTGGGTTTCTTTCCTGGCACTGTTTAGTTTATTTGTATTTTGCATAGGCATGTCTTATGAAGCATATCATATCTTTTAATCTCTCACACAAAGACATGAAAGAAGCAATGGCTGTAAATTAGAACTACAAAAATACAAATCAGAAATACAAATTTGCAACAAAGTGATTAACCATTGAAACGTGCAGTAAACTCAGCATCTCTTAATGTCTTCTCTTGTTGTCAAGATCGGACAGTCTGCTGCAGAACATGCACAAGCCAAGTAAAAATTGCTGGGTTTAGGAAGGATATCAGGGTAAACAGTAGATTAAACCAAATAGCCTAATAATCCCTACTGGGGGTAAATTACCTAGAAAAATTGGATGCAAAAGTATCCTTTTCATCTTGTGTTTTGTCACTATTAGAAATACTATGCATCCATTCATTTTATGGAAGAATCTTAAATCAGAATTTGCCATATGAATTTCTCATTAAGCTGACACGCAGTATTCCAAGGGCTATGTTTTGACATTTAACTACAGGCAGAAAAAGAGGACACCTTTCTCAGGACTGTCAGGAAATGGTCAAGGTGGCATACTTCTGTTCAAGGCAGGGCAGCAGTTTGTGGCAAACTCTTTCAATCAAGAAGCACATCCTCTGCCAGTTCCCCCATGACACTGACCGGGACGTATAAGATGTAAGGTTGAGCGGGACTGTATCCAAATCTCCAGACTGCAAACATTCTCTGTTTGCTTTTGCTACTGTCACACATTTTCCTATTGAATGGGCTTTAAGCTCAGTGTTTGTTTCTGAGAGATGTATCTGGATATTACATATTAATAAAGAAAACGTTCCCAAATTTTCTACTGTAATCCTCATCTCTCAAAGGGACCTGCGAGCTACCTACAGTTCTACGGAGTTAATACATACCTAGAGGACTATTTTTCTTCCTGTGGTCCTCTAGAAAAAATATGCTCAAACTCTCGTTGCACTTTTCCACTGGTTCAGTTTAGTAGTCGGTAGCCTGGAGCTATGGATACAAAATATTAGCTGTTAAACTGTCAAAACTTGTTGTAACAAGCAGCAGCCATTGCTGAGGGACATTTAAGCAGGGTTTACTGAATACTTTTAAAGCATACAAAAGGCTCGTTTCAAAAGAAAAGGGATCTTTTAGTTATATTTTATAATATTACATGATACTGGAAAAATCAAACTGAAACATGTCACATGAAATTAAACTCCTAATTAGGGCTTAACTGGCATTTCTGGTGATCCACCATCTCCTAAAATACAAGTATGTTCACAGAATTTCCTTGGTATGAAATCTGTTCTCCTATCTTTGTCCGTGCTAGTGGATAACCTAACTGATCGTGGCAGAAAAAGTCAAATACAGGGCAGCAGGGGTAGCTAAGTGTCTCTTGCTGTGGTCTCCGTACAACTCAGGGCATTGTGTAGTGAAGCGAGCTGCATTTTCAAAGCAGAATTTTAGATACCAATGTACATGTGCTGTCTTGGTCTAACACAGTCTTGGTCCAGAGCTTAAGATTTAACTCTAGAAATTTCTTATTTATGACAGACTATATCCCATCCCTATTTATGCAACTTAAATGTGAGGTTTTAACATGCTTCTGAAGCAGTTAGCACACAGAGCCAAAAGTTTGGCAAGTCTTCGAGCAATTTGTCTATCAGCCTGGAGGTTTACAACTGGTCTATCTTCATGTGCACTTATGTTGACTGGGGTTTAACTTTTTGAGCAAGATGTGTTCCTGAGCAGATACCCTTTGACAACAGTGGCTGGGAGTATTTGGGACCATTTGGGTAGTCCCTTACTTCCTGAGAAGTCTTGACTGTGTGTGTGGCTAGACATACAGTTACTGGCCTGAACAATAATTAATGAAGTATTTGTGAAATAGATATTACAGAATGATAACATTTTAAAGGTAGAGGCTTAGATATCAAAAAGGAAAAAAACACAACATTAAATAGGACTTTAAAGCTCAATGCAGGTTAATGATCAAAAATGCTTCTGTCTCCTTACCTGTGTCATTTTTAATATTTTTTCTTTCTTCTCCATGTTTGTCTGTCATGATGATCTTTGTTTCTAATTCCTTGCAGACATCTCAGTCAGTCTGTTAGCAGTAGTCGTCAGCTTCTGCGGGCTCGCCTTGCTGGTAGTCTCGCTTTTTGTCTTTTGGAAGTTGTGTTGGCCCTGCTGGAGAAGCAAACCTCTCGCTTCCAATGCCAGTAATGTCCCTCAGAGCAACTCCAGTGCTCCTACGGAGGTTTTTGAGACCACTGAGAAAAAGGAAGTTAAAGAAAATGGGAAACCTACAACGAAGGTACTTGAAGCTGCGCTGAAAATTAGCCACACTTCACCTGATATACCAGCAGAGGTCCAGAACGCACTGAAAGAGCATCTGATCAGACATGCACGCATGCAGAGGCAGATCACTGAGCCCACGTCCTCATCAAGGTAAGTCAGGGGCACTCATGTTTGTGGCATGTTCTCTGGGAACAGGTAGAGCCAGAACACTCTGCTGAAAACTTCCGGGATCCCGGTTTATTCGCTGACTTCTTAGCAGTTATGGGTGAAACAGCAGTCACGTGAAGGCAAAGCCTCAGTGTCCTTTGAACAGTATATTCTGAAACATCCAGTGTACCTTCAGTTACATCATTATTTTAACATAGGAAGATCAAATCTATGTCTTCTGCTACTTTGTAAATACATATGTTACTACTATATCCATTTTTGGTTTTGTGTATAGGAAAATCTATTTTTATGTTATTTTTTAAAGTACCGCATCTGGCTTTTCACAGAGATATTTTTATAGATACAGCAGTTGCTTTTGCAGATGAAAGTTTCCCTCTCCACTAAATAAATGACAGATTTGTTGTTGATGGCAAATTTCTTTAAGACATGTTTAGCCAGTTATAAAGGAATTAAAATCCCAGTCTAAGAATGTAGATCCTTATGGACTGATCTTAAAGCAGCACAGATTTTATATAGATCCTTAAAGAAATGACAAGCATGTAGTATTGCTGAAGTGGTTTCTTTTGTATTAAAGTGGAGGACACAAACTTTTATTTTATAAGTCTCAGGTACTGCTTTATATTGAAAACCAGTGAAGATGTGTGCAGTGACCTATAGCTTCAAAAGAGGTTTTCTTCAAATGCTACCAGCAGATTTAATGCATGGAGAACAAACAGTGAACTGCAAAGATCACTTTCTACATCAGGAAAAAAAAAAAAGAGGAATGTTTTATAAACAAAGAATGTGAAAATGAAGGCTAAAGGAGGCACGTGAAGTGTTTCATAATGCCACAAGTAAGAATACAAATACTGTAGAGGAAGTAGCTTTCCCTCAATAAAACATTTGCTACATGAACACATGCTACCAAAGCAAAAAAAAAAAGCTCACATTCACAGTAATCGTTGGAGGCACGAGATTGGAGAAGACACATCCTTTACATTTAGTGGGCACAGACTTTGCTGGCCTTCTGTGAGTCCTTAAGACAATGTTTTGGCAGCTCAGTGCACTTGTGGTGGTAAGTGCTGAAGCGCTTTTTCCCAGCCATTCCAACAGTGTGGAACAGCCAGCAGGTAAACACAAGAGGTTCCCAAAAATGAGAGCACTCCAGCCAGGGGAGGTCTAACTGACTTTAGCAGCTGAACCATCTCCTGAATTATGAGACCCTACATCTGGCTTTAATCCACGTTGCCCTGGCTATGCCTGGCTCCAGCTACTGTATCCATCTGCTAGGAGATGGAGCACAGTATCCAAGCCACTCTGAGGAACATTTCCAGAATACTGGGAAGACAACTTTGAAATCATAACTTGTTACACTAAACACAAAGGGACCAAAACTAATGCAGCGTAGCATGACAAGGATGTTACACAACTCGCTATTAGCTAATAGGAAGAGTTTTATCCATTGTGTACCAACAGGTAAATCTGTAGGTAATCAGACTGTCTGACTTTCTGAACAGGCAGAAGAAATATCTGGCTGGCAAATGGACTTGAATAGTCCCTGTGGTACTATAGTGGAAGAAAGAAGTTCCAGGGACATGATCCAGAGCTACTTCAGGCTGTGAAAGTATTCCCACAGACCTCTAGAGTGATTTGGACTGGGATCTAAATGCATATAAAATATCTGTGAAGCCAAGAACAGTTTTACAAAATTAAAACCTGCCATCAATCCTACTCTTTCTGCACATGTTGGTAACTTTGTAAGGGTGCTTTTTCTTTTTATCATCTCTAGATTAACAGGGTTAAATCTCTCTTGAGAGGACAGTTCCTTTGCTTTGAGTAACCTTGGTTATCCCACCTCAGCCAATTAATAGCAGGGTGTTTGAAGATGTCACCTTCCTTTACATTTTGCTGAAAAACTCTGCACCTTTGCTACAAAACATGTTTAGAATGAGACGTGCCTTAAAAATTACCCAGAAATGGTCCTTTCTTGTTTGTAAATGCATTTTTTTCTATACGCCTGCCTGCCTTAAGTGACTTTAATCTTCCAACAGCCCGTATTGATTATTGCTGCCAAGAATATCATGTATGAGATGAAGACTGGACATTTAAACCAGCTTTCTGAATTACTCCTTCATTGGGGACCTCTAAATAAAGGGGAGCCATTAGCAGGCACCTTCAACGCAGCAGTGCTTCATTGTACTGAGGAGCCCTGAGTGACCCAAATGCACCATCTCCTAACTGCATTCCATTGACAAAGGACCCAACAGAAATGTTTGCTGTCTGGATTGTCTCCTCTACACTGATCTCACCTGAGCTGGGGCAAAGAAAAGGATTGTAACCAGTTCTATGACAGGTTCTTGCAGCCATCAGCTCTCAATCAAAGAAATAGAATCATATTAAGTCATTGTAATTGAAGCATAAGGATTTTAAGAAGCCATTCAGAGCAATAATAAAATGTGCTTTATCACTTTTTATAGACTGTACATTTAAAATGAAGACATATTAGTGTAGGGAAATGATGAATTTCTGCTTAATCAGAACTATATCATTTTCATAGTTCCTGATAATATGAAAAGATCTGCTTGTTAAAAAAAAAAAAGCCCTTTAGTCCTTGATCCCAATTAACCAGTAAACTATGGTAGGAGAAGTCCTGCATCAGTGGTGTTCATTTACAAATATTTTTTCTCTGTTATTGAGAACCACTCTTCCAAGTACTTTGTGAAAATACTCTGTAATATAGTTTATTGCTTCTATGATATTCCTTCCTTCAAATGTTCACCTGTATTTTCAAAGGCCATGCTTTTTGCTCTTTAGCATTAGGTGGGAGAGGAGCTTGTCATTCAGCTCTGCAAAGAGTAAGTTGATTCCCAAGGGGCATAAAGGCAAAAGTGAGGTGCTTGGGAATCATAGAATGGTTTGGGTTGGAAGTGACCTTAAAGATCATCTAGTTCCAACCCCCCTGCCATGGGCAGGGACACCAACCATTAGACCAGGTTGCTCAAAGCCCCATCCAGCCTGGCCTTGAACACTTTCAGGGATGGGACATCCACAACTTCTTTGGGCAACCTCTTCCAGTGCCTCACCACCCTCACAGTAAATAATTTCTTCCTAATATCTAATCTAAACCTACTCTCTTTCAGTTTAAAATTGTTACCCCTTATCCTATCGCTCCACTCACTGATAAAGAGTCCCTCCCCATCTTTCCTGTAGGCTCACTTTAGGTACCAGAAGGCTGACATAAGGTCTCCCTGGAGCCTTCTCTTCTCCAGCCTGAGCAACCCCAACTCTCTCAGCCTGTCTTCACAGGAGAGGTGCTCCAGCCCTCTGATCATCTTCATGGCCCTACTCTGGACTCACTCCAACAGGTCCATGTCCTTCTTATGTTGGGGGCCCCAGNACGCTTCTCTTGATGCAGCCCAGGATGTGGTGGCTTTCTGGGCTGCAAGCGCACATTGCCGGGTCATGTTGAGCTTCTCATCAATCATCACACCCAAGTACTTCTTCTCAGGGCTGTTCTCTATTCATTCTCCATCACCCAGCCTGTATTTGTGCTTGGGATTACCCCGATCCATGTACAGGCCCTTGCACTTGGCCTTGTTAAACTTCATGAGGTTTGCATGGGCCCACCTCTCAAGCCTGTCCAGGTCGCTCTGGATGGCATCCCTTCCCTCCAGCGTGTCAACCACACCACACAGCTTGGTGTCGTTGGCAAACTTGCTGAGCGTGCACTCAACCCCACTGTCCATGTTGCCAACAAAGATGTTAAACAGTGCCTGTTCCAATACCGACCCCTGAGGAACACCAGTCATCACTGGTCTCAGCTAGGACATCAAGCTGTTCACCGCAACTCTTTGAGTGTGACCATCAAAGCCAATTCCTTATCCTCAGAGTGGTCCATCTGTCAAATCCATGTCTCCAATTTAAAGACAAGGATGTCATGCGGGACAGTGTCAAATGCTTTGCACAAGTCCGGGTAGATGATGTCAGTTGTTCTTCCTTTATCCACCAATGCTGTAACCCTGTTGTAGAAGGCTATGAAATTTGTCAGACACGATTTGCCTTTAGTGAAGCAATGCTGACTGTCACCAATCACCTCATTATTTTCCATGTGCCTTAGCAGAGATTCCAGTAGGATCTGCTCCATGATCTTGCTGGGCACAGAGGTGAGACTGACTGGCCTGTAGTTCCCCCGGTCTTCCTTTTTTCCCTTTTTAAAAATGGCGGTTATATTTCCCCTTTTTTGGTCAGTGGGAACTTCACTGGACTGCCATGACTTCTCAAACATAATGGATAGTGGCTTAGCAACTTCATCCGCCAGTTCCCTCAGGACCCCCGGATGGATTTCATCAGGTCCTGTGGACTTGTGCATCTTTAGGTTTCTTAGATGGTCTCGTACCTGATCTTCTATAGAGGGCAGTTCTTCATTCCCTCAGTCCCTGCCTTTGCCTTCTGTGACTTGGGCGGTGTGGCTAGAGCTCTTGCCAGTAATGACTGAGACTAAAAAGTCATTGAATACCTCAGCCTTCTCCACATCCTGAGTAACCAGGTCTCCTGTTTCCTTCTGGACTGTTGGAATGGAAGGATACATGCTCTTTATGAACGACAGGCAGGGAAGACAAAGAGGGGGTGTTTCCCTCTGTGTCAGTGACCAGCTGGAGTGCATGGAGCTCCGCCTGGGGACAGACGAGGAGCCGACCAAGAGGTTATCGGTCAAGATTAAAGGGAGAGCAGGGACAGGTGATGTTACAGTGGGGGTCTGCTACAGACCACCGGACCAGGAAGACCGAGCCCCTCTGTTCTGTCTAAATAGCACAAGTGCTGGTGTCCATCCTGGATTTGGTCCAAAAGTTTGGTGTAACGTCATCTAGGAAAGCTAGTCCAGAGCCATGCCTCATAAATCTCCAGTCATATCATAAATCAGCATCCTGTCCTTCTCTTCTGTCTTAGATAAGTCAGTCTTACTGAGTTAGAAATCAGCTTCATGCTATCATTATTCCTATTCAAGCACAATTTTATATTAGATATTTACATACAGATTTACTGTCACTCAGAATGTATTTGTTCTGAGTTATGGAAGGCATGTCTATTAAACGAGTGCTACGTAAGAGCCAGTAGGGGTTGAATTACCTGGATTTGCACATGTTAGTAACTTCGCAGCATTTTCACAACCTGGTTGCCTGACATCCTTGTACTTCATTATCACAGTCATTAATTCCTTTGTTATTGCAGAACAAAGGAAGATAAATGTGTTGCCATGACAACAATGAAGCATCTTAATAATTAACAGACCAATTAGCTATCTTGGTGAAATGCTGTGACTCAGAACAGATTCTAGGCACTATGTAATTAGAACTTTGGCTTACTAGAGCAAAAGTGCTGCTGGTTCCCACGGGGAATAGCCATACAGCTGCACTGTTTTACTTAGTGACATCTCACAACAACGACTATGTTCACTAGAGGTTCTTACACGTCTGAGGTTCAAAAACTTGAAAGATTAGAAGTCATAGATTCGGGGTTTTATATATTACTTTTACAAGTATTAACTCAGATCTTCATAAATGCAAGAGAAGTCGAGGAAAAGAGAATTTGTCATGTATCCACTCAAACTGTGGAAATGCAATACAGTCAGCTTCACTGTTTCCTTGCATAGAGAGTTTTCTCTACTGCTTGTCTACGGCAAGGTTTGAACATGACTGTCCAAACATCTCAGTACTACAGCTGCAGGTGTGAGGAGCACTCAGCAAAGCCTACCTACACAGGTTTCATTAGGACAGATAAAAGTAGCAGTAACGCAGTCTTTCTGGACTTCATTATGAGTCAAAGATACTAGAGACCCAGTGCCTAAATTGCTGCATACCCAAACATTTATTGCCACTACCTTTTGGATGGAGTTCAGTTCCTTCCCTGTGTTTAGCATAGCTTCGAGGCTGGACTTCTCGAAGGACAAAGGCACAAGGACAGCCCTAAAACTCCCTGAGGACAATATTGTACTTTTCTGACTAGTTAGGGCCTTTTGACCCCTCACTCTATTCCAGTGTAAACACGGTATACTGTGAGTTTGGTGAGTTTTAACATTTAAGAGAAAAGAAAATCTTTCGATTTGTCTGTAAAAAAAGAAAGGTAGAATGTGTTGAGGGGTGTATTTTCATCTGAATTTGGGTTCAAAACACCTGGATTTTTTGGAGCTGCTTCAAATCTAGAGTATGAAGTTCTCCCTCTCCAATTCTTGTGTTATGATAGGACTGCTCCCTGCACCTACCAGTACTGAAACAGCCGAAAGGGGAAACGTTCTTGTCTATTATTTAATGTCTGCAGATTACCCTCTTGTATCTCTGCTCGGCTGAACTGTGGTAGTTTTGTGCTTCACGCCTTCTGCAACCACTTCACTTACAGCAAAAAATACAAATAATATCTATGAAATGAGTCCTGGTTGCTTTCAAATGGACAATTTGCATTTCTGATTTAAAGAAAGAAATACACAGCTGTGACACCTCTTGTTTTCAGAACACAACACCACAGGGAAAGCAAGCAATAAGGCAAGGCTACATTTGGCATTAATAAGCAATTGATTGCAAAAAGCAGAGGAAATTCTGACAATTAAATTGGTTTTTAATGGCAACTAAGTACGCTCACAGGAGGAGGTAGTGAGCTTTTCCAGTACAGATTGTTGGGCTAGTGAAGTACCAAGAAAATGTGAAAATGTCCAAAAAATAAACTGGACAGCGGGATCATCTGCTGATGCTTAATTCTATGAAGCTCTTTGACCAGTGTTTTTATACTACTTTAAGGCTGTATGGCATACCAGGGGTTTGATTTCACTCTTAGTAGGAAAGGCACAAGTTTCCATTGATGTTCATGATCCAAGATAAGCCCATAAATACATATGCTTATGCAACACTGTATTCAGAATTACAAAGATTTAAATATGTTGTTTCTTGCTAGGAATACAGCTTTCTAATACACTACATGGCAGAGTGTGAGAACAGAAGGGAAAAAAAACCTGTAACAGAAAATGTTAACCAAAACTTTGAAATGTATTGCAGCCAGAACAAAATGTTCCCAATATGACTGGAGAAAGCAGCCTGTACCTCAGTTTAGCAAATGCCAAGCAGGTGTATATAAAATGTTATAGGATGGCGAAGCACTATGCTGAAAACCTTCTGACATAGCTCCGCATGGCCTTTTCAGGTGCCTTTCACAGTGATCAATGTGCAGTTTGGTAAATATTTAATTGGAAACCCACCAAGGGATGCCTGCAAAAATGAGGAAGTACTGATGACAATTCTGCAAGTGATTGTTTTTCTGCCTGACTATACTTTACTCGGGCCCTAGCACAGTGGGATCGAGCAATGTTGGAACTGTCAACTTCGTTTTGCAAAAGAACCTGGGTTCAGTTTCAGCTGCATAGCCTGAAAACAAGGTTATAAATATATGCATTGCCAGGACACAGGGTGTCTCTCAGGCCAAGTAGTTCATTCTGAATTATCATTTCCTCTCAAGGATGTTTTAACACTTGCAAAACAATTTGGGGGGGGGGTGGGATTATTTTAAAGGAGGAACCCTTACTAATTCGGTCTTCTTGTATTTTCTGCTTAGTAGTAGCCAGGTCTTTTCCCGGAGATAACCATGGCTCATTTTGTGTGTATGTATGTGTGCAGGCACAATTCTTTCAGGAGGCACTTGCCAAGGCAGATGCAAGTGTCCAGTGTTGATTTTAACATGGGGACAGATCCGATTTTGCAAAGGGGAGAGACGACAACCAGCATTGGGAGAATAAAACCGGAACTCTACAAACAGAAGTCTGTGGATTCTGATGGGCAACAAGAAGATGTGAAAACATGTGGAAAACTTAACTTCACTCTCCGGTATGATTATGAGAATGAACTTCTGGCTGTCACAATTGTCAAAGCCTTAGATCTGCCTGCTAAAGACTTCACAGGAACATCCGACCCCTACGTTAAGATTTATCTGCTTCCAGATAGAAAAAAGAAGTTTCAGACACGAGTTCACAGAAAGACATTAAATCCTGTCTTTGATGAAACCTTTCAGTTTCCTGTAGCCTATGATCAACTCAGCAACAGGAAATTGCATTTCAGTGTTTATGATTTTGACAGATTTTCTAGACATGACATGATTGGGGAAGTTATTCTTGATAACCTTTTTGAAGTCTCAGATCTCTCCAGGGAAGCCAATGTATGGAAAGACATCCACTGTGCCACCACAGTAAGTAATGTGTTCCAAAAGCATTAATGTGGTATTTTAATTTCTCTTTTGTAGTTTGTGGCAGAGCATCCTGTTTATCAGCAGAGTCTGGAAGGAAAAAAAAAAAGTTGTCGTCAATATTTTCCTTTAAGCATAGAGAATATGATGCTTAGGAAGCTATAAAATTTGATTACTGAAAAATCTTCTGGGAACATACTATCACCCTTATGGCTCACTGTGCAAATATAAATTAGGTTTATTAATTAAATAGTATATCACAAAAGTCACTGCTTAACAAGAACAATTAACATTCTCCTGTTAGCAGAATACCCTGTTCTTCAAAATGACCATCTATTAAGGAACAGGCCCTGTCCTGCTCTTGTTAGCACATTTTCACAGGTTGGGAATCTTGTGAAGGGAGAGAGGGGCTAAAAATGCTTGAAGTCTAAAATGTTATTTGCTGGCTGCCCTGTGCTTAGGGTCCCCAGTAGATGTATCTGTGTTGCTGCTGATTGCTAGCAAAACTCAAGAAGCCCAAGCAAGTCAAGTTAGGAAACAGAAATTCTTTGTTTATTGTTGCAAGCAAGAAAAGGAGGCCTGTCCATGGATGACAGGATGGATGGCAGGCTACCAGCGGGAAAACCACCAGTCTCCAAACATTGTTTTTATTAACCTTGAAATCCAAACTCATCTTCCCTGGCTGGAATTTGAAGGCAAGGGGTGGGGGAGCAGGGGGGAAATTAAGTGGTGGGGTGGGGAGGTTTCTGTTGGTTTTGGTTTTTTTAACTAGTATGCTATTTATACAGAATTTCGCCCATCTTTCGTTCTGTGGAGATATCCCAAACAGTCTGAGTCATCTCTTGGTTTGAGTATGGGCTGGACTTCCACAGCAGGGATGAACAGAGGACAGAGCAGTACTAGGCACTGCTTCAGTGACAGAAGCTTCTCACCATCCCTTCAATAGAGCTGGAGACTTCCCATGCCTCTTTTCCCAAATGTTTT
Source organism: Dromas ardeola (assembly GCA_013398915.1). Taxonomy (NCBI): domain Eukaryota; kingdom Metazoa; phylum Chordata; class Aves; order Charadriiformes; family Dromadidae; genus Dromas; species Dromas ardeola. Next base: position 43,472 of record VYZM01006858.1, read on the forward strand.
TGTGCTGTTCATACCTGCTAGGCAGGGGAGTCTAAGGCTGCATGACAAAGGAGGACAAAGAGGACTGGTATTTCCTCACTGGTTTGAGCATGAGCAATGTGTTTCCTAAGGAAGGAGAACTATTAGGGAGTGGAGCGTAGTGAAGAGAGTTTTTGAATGCGAATTCACAAAAACAGCTATTTATTTTAACTGCTGGGTCTACCAAACTGATCTGAACAGCCTCCAGCACGCCTCCAGCACCCCTCCAGAAAACCGCATCTGTGTATGCTTAGTTTGATCAAGCTCAGATTTCAGGTAAATTTAAGAACTGTGTTCTCAAGCTTAAAACTGAACCTGTGTTTAAGGTCTTGGAATAATAGCCCAGTAATAATTTTTTTAAATTTCTTCTAGCTTTGATACTATCTTCAATACTTTAGTAATCATTTAAATGCTCACCAGTCCTTTGCAACAGGCGTGTGTGTGAGATTTTTAGCTGATAACTAGAATGGCTTCAGCAAATTAGAATCCCTGAACTATTCATCACTTGTTTTGAGCAGATTGAAATGCCATACCAAATTATGCAGTTGGGAGAGATATTAATATACATCTGGATGAAAATGGTTGCTAATCTTGGCGCTGAATTCTAATTCAAGTTTCTTCCTTACTAAGGGTTAGCACATGCAGTTATAGTGCTTAATTCACTCTGCTGGTGTTTTATTATGTATGAAGTTTAAGAGAAAGCATGAAGTTTTTGGATTTCTACCTTTCAGATAGTATAGTTTCCAGTATTCTGTGTGTGTTAATAAGTTGTCTCCACTTAAACTATTAACAATATAAGCACATAAAATTGAGATATCCTCTATCATTGGGTGACTGCATCAGCTTTCACAAGCTTTAAACAATCCTCAGAAAATCATGTAAGAAACTGATTGAATTTATTTTTCCTGGCGAAATAAAACCCTCCTATAAGATGTCCTGATACTATATGTGCAATGTGCTGCCTTGTGTTTTACTTCAGCTGTTTCATGTAGATTCAAATTGGTTAGTAATAAAGGTTTCTAGTTCTACCATTTCAGAAACTGTAAGGTGAGGGAGCCAATCCTGCACAGGAATAAACAGTATATAAGATGGAGTATCAACGGAGAATTACAGCTTTAAGCACCAGATCCAAAGTTTACCAAAGTCATTAACTAGCAGTTAAATAACTAACTAATGCTTGCCAGACTCAATTGGACTTGGATTAAGCCTTGGAAAAATAATCTAGCTAGTTCTACAGTTAGTGAAAAATAACTTTACTCCAGGCAAGTGGTGCTTTGGTGCTCATAAAGAATCTTTAAAAAACAAACTGCCTGTCTCAGTGGGAAGGTCCTTACACAGTAGAGCATAGGAACCAAGATGCAATTCTGCAAATACATTTCTCATGCTTTTTCCTTCTTCACCTCTGCTCTGTTTTGTTATATGTTCTGTGAAGTTTTTCAGCCTTTTGTTCAGACATGCTTCCTACACCCAGTGGTTTGCTCATGTTGTTGCTAAATGATAGATGGTAGAAAATGGTAGAATAGAACAAAAGATAGGTCCAAAACTGTAAAAACACAGCAGAAATAGCCTCTCCTCAGCTTTGAGTCTTTTACACCTCTCCCATAGCCAAGACTTTTCTATTCAAACGGTAGAGTGAGGGTATAAGTAATTCCTATTACCTGCTTGGAAAGAAACTATTTTTATGACACAAAACTCTCGGAGTTGAACACCTACTAGACAGATTTACCAAGGAAATGAACTGCAACATTTTACCAGTGAAAGGATTTATCACAGGAGAATTGGAGATTCTCTGCTGTGCAAAGACTCTCTGCCAGTAGTTAACATAATTTTTAAAAGTTTTGCTTGTGCATCCATAAAGAGTTTTTATTTGGTACCGGAAATACACAGTCTGGGGAAAATCAGACTGGATGGTTGCACTGAGTCCTTTTGGCTGTAAAACCAATGACTCTGTGAGAATCTACATTTTGATTTTTTTTTTTTTCTTTCTCATAATAGTTATTTGAAACGATTTTATAGAAGTGCAGGATTGGCCCCCCACATGCTCATTTTTATTCTTATGGTTTTCAACTGTTGATGTTTATTCATCTTTTGCAGTTTGTATTTTGTTCCTTTATCTTTTCATTCATATCATTGTTTCTCTGTTATATGTTATGTAGAAGACCTACAGCTATTGTACATGTATGTAGTCTGTACCTGTTATAAGTGCTAAAGCATTTTCATTTCTTAATGTTAAATTATCAAAGTAAATTTGATGTAAAATCAGTTGTGGAAAAGAAGTATCCTAGGTATCTGATGATATTAATATCCCCAAATTTTGCTTATAAATGGGTGATTGAATTTTCAATAAATAATCCATCATTTACTTCTGTTCGTTTGATTAATTAAAAACAAGAAAATCTCAAGAGGCAGCTTTGGACCACCCGTGAAGGTTGTTCAGTGTATTGGAATACTGTATTTCTTAATAAGCTTTAGGAAATTAATCCATAATATCAGAGGCAAACAAATAATATCAAATGGATTGTTTAGTCAACATATCTAACTTCTGTTTTGGAGAAGTGCGTGTGAGTTTTGCATGCATTTCTGAGATTTTGTTACTAGCAAAATATACCGCATACTGTCAAAAAATAAAACCCACTTATTGGAATTGCTAACAAGCACTTAAGTGCAAATATTCAGTGTTGTAAAATTGTTTAGGCAAAAAGACCACCTCTTGTGATCTAACACTTTTGGGATGTAAAAGTTTATTAACTTCTGATTATACTGTTTAAAATGATTGATTGCTTTGGAAATCTCTGCCTCTAATGTCATTGCCTAAAAATATTGACAAGTGATTGTCAGAAACATTTTTTTTCCAAAGGTACTCTGTGAACTCTGTTAGTATAATCAATTATAGGAAACTGTGCAATTGGAAAAAAAAATAGCGCTCAGAATTTAGATGAAAGCCATTTCCAGCACAGTGGCAGTCTCTTGGGGATGTTAGTCATGGAGCTGTCATGTATTTGTAGCCTCTCGAATTATCTCACGTAGACAGATGGAACTTGATTATTATTTAGTTTTCCAGCACCAGGCATTTCAGTGCTGCAGTTTTCTGATTTGTGAAGTGGGATATGAAAGAAGGTTTTCTAAGGACACAGACTTCATATAATGCCCATGATGTGTGATTGCTGTTTCCAGAGCACCTGGAATATAAGTGAATAGCATTGCTGCAAAAGACAGAAGTGCTTAAACACCCTTTTT
>VYZM01006858.1:46762-92573 GCA_013398915.1 Dromas ardeola
TTTTTTTAATAAGCAGGACAGTAAGATTTTGTCTCAGTTCACTTATCTCAAACACTTGCTAAAGTAGGATGTCACACAGGTAATGCTGATAGCTGTTGGCCTCTGTTATGGAAAGACATTCTTCTGACTTCCTGATCAAACAAGAATGAAGCCCACCTCTGCAGGTCACCCAGAGCAATTGCAGGCATTGTCTTTGCTTAGTTTTCTCCATAGTTCGCTATTTCATAAGTAGACAAAAAACAGCACACTAGACCTTACTCTGAGTAAGGCAATAGTGGCGTAGAGCTGACAAAGATATGTCTATGGTAGTCAAACTTTGAGGCCACGTTGTAAGAACTGTCCTATTTTTTTAGTGTTCAAAGAGCAGCACTATCAGGAAATGTTTTATCACCAGCAATGTAGTTGACTATGCCCCACAGTTAGCCATCCTCCTCAGAACGGACTTAAACTATTAGTGTTTCTGGAAATGTACATAAAAGCTTTAACACAATGTTAAACAGTTGTGAAAGAGTAAAAGCTTGTCAGTATAGAAACATCTGTCATCTCTATAATAGGAACAGCCCCTTTAAAGACAAGAATAGCTGGCACTTGTCATTTCTACTCAGGGCCAGCGATATAGAGGATTCAGGTGATCACCTGCTCCTGAGTAGATGAGAGAATAGTCCGGGTCAGTCTTTACAGTAAATGTGTTGAGGTTTTTCATTTAGGTTTGGGACTGCTTTATGTCTGGGGGACAACTAGAAAAGGTGGCGGAGAAAGGGTGGGTTTCTGTCCAGTTACTGAAAGCGGCGGCAGTTTATATTATTATTGAATGTTCCTTTTCGTTTGAAACAACGAATGATTTGAATATTCTGCTTTGATAGAGGCAAACTACTAGTTTCAGTCTACCTTAAAAGTAAGAAATATTAGATGAACTAAGAATATGATTTCCTCAAAGGAAATTAGTATCTCTGTGTCCAGGAGGTACCATGGTAGCTATGCTAAGGTGCACGGCTTGACTGACCTGCTGTGCCCTAAGTGGTCACTGAGTTTCTCACTGCAAATAGTCTCTTTGCAGTCAATGCATTGCCGCTTCGGAAGATTATCTTTATATGGGAAGCCACCTACATTTTGGTTCATTCATGTGCCAGTAGATGCCTCGGTTAGTTCACAGAAGTGCCTCTGTTCTCAGCTGTTCTGAAGCAGCAATGGGCTTCCTTGCCTCCTGGCAAGACGAAACTACCCCCCTGGTGCATGAGACAGATGGTTATGTACAGAGGGAGTGATAACAGAAGGACCCAGGAGGCTTCCCGGGGTGTTACTGAGAGCATGCAGCCTGCTGGACCCAGTGTGCTATCTCAGGGAGTGCTCTTCAGGCCATCAGGACTGCAATCAGCAGCTGCACTTTCCCAGAGCAATCAGGATGTCAGGCAAAAACAAGCACTAGGTCTCCCCAAGCAGAAGACGCAGTCATTATAGAGCAACAGGCCCCATTGCTTCCATACTGTCTTCCACAGAGGCAAGAACAAACACAAACCTCATTGATTCATCTCCCAGGACAACAGCTCGATCAATAAGTGGTGCTGGGAGGGAGAAAAACAGTTTGGTTTGATATGCAAAGAATAACAGGAGAGGAAAATAAATATTAGCTGTGGGCACATGGTTTCCAAAGTAAAATCCCCTTGAGAGGTGGTAGAATTAGCTCCCCACTTCGAGTGTTCCGTAACTTTTGACAACTTCTGCGTTAGCATAAATACTATCAAAGTCTACATGCACAGATGAGAAAATAGACTGATAGTTTTCTGTACTGCTCCTTCCTATCATTCTTTTAACTCTTGATCTATACCTCAAAGAGGTGTCTTAATACGTTCTTAGCTAACTCTCTGGGGGGACAGATTTCCCTCTTCTTTTCTTTCCATCCAACCCCCAACATTTATAGTTTTGTTTTATTTTATCCCTTATTCTTGAAACTTGAGGTCAGTAGTTTTTATTGGAAAGGAGGAATTTATGTAATGTGTTTCTAAACAGAACAAGAAAAAAAGAGAGAGAGAAATCTGTCCTTTGAGAGAATTATCTTCCTGCAGTATTCAAGTCTAGATCTGCCAATGCATTTTTCTTTGAATTTAGACACTATACAGAAAAGCAATTTTCAGTGTGACCAAAGGAAGCAGCTAAAAGTCTAGGAATGTAAATGCCTGACTGACTTCTTTGGTATCTGAAAAATTGTTAATTAGTACAGATGCTTACTCAATATACAGCAGGAAAATGAAGAGAAAAAAATTTGCAAATCACTTTTTTAGGAATCAAGTACAAAATAAATTCATGCGATCCTTAGTATTTTTGCTATGCTACTCTCACATGCAATCTTTAAACCATAATTTAAATTACAATTAATAGGAAAGTAGTTATGGATATTAAAATTGAGATTACGAATCAAAATTATTACTGTGTATTATGATAATCTGAATGATAATGAAAGTAACAACAAGGAAGTTTTTGAGGGAATTTCATTTCTAATGGAGTATTAATTGTGCAAATACTTGTTACCTTAACCATGGAAATTAGTGACACACTACTAACAATAAAAGTGTATAAAGCTTTTAGTTCCAGTAACATTTCTATAGCTCATTGTAAGAATCTGTAACAACTTGCTCTTTTAAGACTTCATTTAAATTGAAAAACTTGAAAAACTAGAGGAAAAGAACAAAATAATCAGTAGAAAAATGGCCCAGAGTTCATTTGTGATAAAAAAATGACACCTTATTTCACATACCAGCTCCCTAAAAGCTGTTGACTTTTGCTAACATAGGAAACCAGTTAAGATCTTGGATTACAGGAGGGAGGCTGCAGAAGTTCTTACTCTGTCAGTGTAGTCAGTTAATAATTTTTCCTGTTCAATTCAGAGTTGAGGGTGGTGATATATGAGAAGAAACTACCCTGAATGTGGAAGGACCTTGAACTTCCTCACAGAGTTTGTGGAGGTACTTAGCTAAAAGTTGCCTCTTCTATTGAATTTAGTGGAAACAACTGGGAAAATTAGTTGCAATAAGATACAGCAAAGATTTCCCCAGCAACAGCTGTTCTAAACACTCAATCAGGCTAATTAATGCTCCCTTACAAGGGCTTCAAACTTCTCCTTACAACTCTCCCCTGTTTATCCGTATTTTGAGTAGGGAGCACAGCCTCTGTAGAAGTGCTGCTACATCTACAGGCATAAGTGTGAAAATGAGAGCACTGGTGTCCATTGGGTCTGATAACAAAAATAGAATAAGGACCTTTTTTCATCCGACTTTGCCAACCCCTGGACTGATTTCCCAGGAGCCCGTAAAACAGGGAATGCGGACAGATCCTTGGTAACGTAATGGAAAAAATTATTAGCACATCCGTTCAGGTGTGGTTGCTTGTGTGGGATAAGAATTATGCTATTTGAAGAATCTGTATTCTGTAGCTAAAAAACCTCAAGTTCATCTGAAGAGCTGACATATGCATTTAAGATCAGTGTTTTCTGTTTTATTTGTTCTAGCATTGCTGTGCCAGAAAATGGAGTGGATAGTGAGGTAAACCGGGAGCCATAAAAATAACTGAAGCTGGTATAGTGCTTACTACTGTTCCAGTTCCTTAGTTCTGCATGATGGCTTGTGTACACAAAAGGGAAATAAATGAAGAAGAGATATGCAGTACCAACAAATGCTTCCTTTTGCATTAGTGCAGCTGTGCTAGATGCTGGTTTTTCTGTACCAGTTATTGGAAGTTGGTGGGGGGGAATCATTATGAGCATCTGTAAAGCTAGCTGTTAATTGAAATCTAAGTTTCATTTAGGAAGAAAAAGAAAAACTCAAAATAGACCTAGGAAAGAGATAAAATCGCATGGGAGTTACCCAAGTAATGTGCAATTATATGATACATGTAAGACAATTTGAAGCACAGTTAAAAATATGCATGAAAGGTAACCACTGGGTCCAGGCTTGTGTCTTCTGAGTTGTGTTTTGTTTGAGGTGGACTGTAATGCAGCCGTGATTTTTGAGGGCAGTCTGTGCCTTGGTTTCCTCAGATTTGCTTGTACTGAAGGGTTCCTGTCAGATGACTTGTGTGAACTTAATTATCTAGTGATTATAAAGTGAGAAAAATATGAATTTTCTAGAGCACCGGGATTCTGAAGTAATTTAAATCCTATTTTTAAATCTCAATTAAAATCAATAATACTTAAGGATCCAGGTCATTTAAATATGTTACTTATGATAGTCAGCGTGGTAGACAAAGACTGCCATGAGAAGTTTAAATGCTGAGCCTTACTTTACTCATCTAGGCCTGGACTTGTGTTTTTAGCTCCAAATTCAAGAACATTTAGTGCTTAAGTTAACAAAAAAGTGTGGAGGGAAATGATGATATCCCAGACATTTTACCCAATACCCAGTCTCTGATGCATCATATACATAGGCATAATTTTAAACTTAATCCTTCAAAAGAACATTTAAATGTTCCAAAGTCTTTGGATTCACCCCATGTGATTGATTTCCAAAGAATATTTATTTTAATAATGCATTTTAATGTCTTAATTCCCAGTTGCCCTATGACTTGTAGAGGTCCTAACTAAATATTGTCAGTTCACTCCAGTATGAAGAAAGACCACCAATCTCAGCAGATGCTCGGAGTAGAAACTGAGTAAAAGTACTAGGACTTTGTATTCCTTACTAACCAAAAAGACACTGTCTACAAAACTTTCAGAAAAAATCAGCTGCCACAACTGATACCAAATTAAACTAAAAAGATAAAATCATCAGAGTTGTTTAAAGGATTCTGAAAGAACTTGTACTTTAACTCAATCAGACGACCATGGGAACTTCTAGTCCGTGGTAGCAATCTGTAACAGCCAGTTCTGTCCAGCAGGAGGTGAGTTAAATGGTGTCTACAAAGTAGTGCTGGGTCACAACTAATTTTATTTCTAGCCCTTTGATCTTACAATGAGTGACTCATAAATGTCTTTGATACAGACAACAGTTTATTTGAAATAGTATCTATTCTGGTCTGCTGCAGAATTTATCTATTAAAATAGCACGTAGAGCAACGTTAGTGTTGTTCCACAAGAAAATGTGGTATTTCAGGGCAGCACAAGCCACATTTTTTCCAGGTATAGGTCATAGGTGTCAGAAAATGCCTGTGTAAACAGTGTAGTGGTAGAGAGTCTTTTCCAAATCCTAAAACCATCCCTTACCACTTCACACTGAGTAGTCAGTACACTGGCTACAGAGCTCTGGTAACTTCAGTACCTCTGCCCTTTGTACAGTCTGCTGTGCGGAGCAAATAGATTCCCCTTATTTATTGTCTAAACATTTCTTTTTGCATTAAAGCATCTTGCTCATTCATCACATGGTCAAAAACACTGGATTTGATTGCAGGGGATTTTCCAAACTCTTTTTCAATATAACTTCAGTACACAGTGTTCAGAAAGGAAAGAAAAAAGACTGAGCATAAGACTCAAATGGTTGTCATTTTGTTAAGCCCAATGCTTTTCTCTGCTCTTCAAAAAAATATGGTAGAGTAACCACCATATGGAGTTTTGCAAGTATTTTGAGCAATGCTTTTTTAAAAGTATTTAAGTTGTGGTAAATAGTCCTGTCTGTATTCTTGTTTATCATTTGAGCTTACCCAAACTTTTGAGTGTCTATTCAATTTCTTTTCAAAACGAAATAATAGAATAGTCAAGTTCACGCTCCATCTTCCAAAAATGACTTTTTCTCTATTCACCTACACAAGCCATCTCTCTGAAGAAGGAAAAATTAGTCCTTTTTATGAGCTGCCCACCGTGTTTAATGATCCAACTCATCTTCGTCACCTCTCTCAACATAGACCTTAAACTTTGAAGCACTGGATGTGGGGGAACCATATTTACTTTTCAAACAAAAGAGTGAGATCTTTTTGACATATGGATATGAGGAGCAACAATCAGACTCTGAATTAAGAATGTAATGCTAGTAACAGAAACTGTGCTTAAAACAGATTTCAGGTATGACAAAAACCATAAAATATAACGGAGCATTTGCCACTGTAACAAATGACTGAAAAGAATTACATTTAATTTGTTCAAGTCTTATTTATATTTTCTGATATAGAAAAATGAGTTTGTTAATGTCCTCTGTGGTACAAAATTCTGCATGCTGTGTGGCAAAGGAAGGGGTTGGGCTAAGGAGATGTCAAATAGCTGTATTTATCTTATGTGGACTGGATGAGCTAAATCATTTTGAAATCCTGAGAAATCTGAAATCCTGAAAAGGATGAAGTTTGCCCACAGTGCATGTTCACGTGCTTATCAATCTATTAATTCTCAGAACAGAATCCCAGCAGAATGACTGAACACGTGAATTGACCAATCTACAAAAAAAAGTCAATATTTTATTAACAGTTCAACAGAGAATTTAAAGCTATTCTAAAACTGCATTCTTCAATCAAAAGTCTGCAATACAGGGTGGAAAACAAAATGAAACAAAGCAAAACAAAACACTCTGGAGCATGTGATTAAGTCCATCTTTACTCAAGAAAGACCTGAAGTACCAATTTCAATTTAGACAGAGTATTAACCCGGAGGAAGTCAATAAAACTGTTCATATAAGCAGCTGAAAAATGTCAACAAGAAGCCTCAGTCTGTCTCATAACTATAAGCAATGTATCTGTCATCTACACAGCAATCATTATTTTAGTATGTATCATTTAAAAATATATCACGCTTCCCTTCTGATGCGAGAACAGCTGTACCATAAATCCAGCAGTTCTCAAACAAATTTGTACTCTTGGGGTAGCTGTAGGTTTGACAGATAAAACATTGAAGCTAAGATATTAAAAATAAGCTTTATAGTAGTAGTCAAAAAAAAGTTCTGTGAGGTTGCATGAGCGTGCTTGAGAGTGGCTGCCTTACAGAAGTGACTTCCTTACACGCTCGTTACAAACTCATATTTAAAAATCCTGACTTTTTATTAATATGCAATTTTTTGGGGGCTTTTTTTTGGGGGTGTATGTAAAATCTTAGAAGAACAGGAACAATTTAGAACATAACTAACATCTCAATAACTGAACCTTTGCAGTATTAGGATAATACTGTGAGAAAAGAAAAAATAAGAACTGATGGAACCTCTCTTCCTTAGATTACATTTCTCAAACGTTGTAGCATCTGAACTATATAGCAACATCATATTGCATGAATTCACAGCACATTTTCTCAACATAGAAAATATCTCTTTGTGAGGAATATTAAGATCCATATGGCCCTTATCCGTCTTTCCAAGTATATAACCCTGCAAAAGGTTGCTGTTGAGCCAGGAAAATTATAGGTGCTACTCCTTTACTTTGCTTTTCTTCTAGATCAGAACAACCCCACAGAGCACAGGAAGAGCAATAAGGCATCTTTTACAAGCACATTCATCTTTTCAAACCACTTAGGATAAACTTTTCATATGCATATGTGTGTGCAGAAGTAAATCTCCTACATAAATTCCAGTGGCTAAAAGGCACATAAATGTATGTGATCAAAATATCCCACCAGATTTCGTTCTATTGGGGATGATGGAGTTTGAGTCTTTTCAAACGCAGAACTTGACATTCTACGTTCAGCACCTTTTCATTTGTGTGAATTCAACACAAATGTATCAGGAATCCAGAAAGTTTTGACTCTGCTTTTGTTTTAATTTCTCAGTTTAGTAACTCTAAATCCCATCACTGAAATATTATCCTGCTGGTACTCTTTCTGTACTTTATAGAAATAATTTCTGAAAATTATTTGTGACCTGTTCAAAAGCACCTGAGGCTGCAAAAGAAGTCTCTTATATTAAAAAAGAAATTCTAAAATTTTGCATGGTCTGAACTGATTTGTTGGTAGTGTGGTCAGATGTCTAATCATTGCTTTTCTTTTTCAGGAAAGCATAGATTTGGGTGAGATCATGTTTTCCCTTTGTTATTTGCCTACTGCTGGGAGAATGACATTAACAGTCATCAAATGTAGGAATCTCAAAGCAATGGATATAACTGGCGCATCAGGTGAATCTACTTCTTTTTTAAACAAAAAGGCAGAGTCTGTTCAGGAAAGGGACAAATAGGAACTCCTTGGGTTTTGTGTGTTTAACATGGTTGTGAAATGGAAGTAGTGGGAGAATGGGTGTAGGCTCTGTTCAGATCTACTGGCTATCTTTGGTCTGGCAGTCAGTATGTCTGTTCAGAATGCCTGTACCTTTCATTTGCATTGGCAGCATATTGAAAGCAGTGTTTGCCAGCATCACCAAAAACCTTGTAATTTTTTTGTCTTATGAATATGACATTCCAACAAAAAAATATTGCTCTTTTGCTACACATCTGAATGACTTTGAGTCCAAATGCACACAACTGATTATCTGTTACTCAGATCCATATGTCAAAGTGTCACTGATGTGTGAGGGTCGAAGACTGAAAAAGAGGAAAACGACCACAAAGAAGAACACACTCAATCCCGTTTATAATGAGGCCATCATCTTTGATATCCCTCCAGAGAATGTGGACCAGGTCAGCCTCTCCATTGCAGTGATGGATTACGATCGGTAAGCACAGTTTGCTTTCTGACCATTAATCTTCAGTGAGAAGTTACCTGATCATTGCAAGCAACTGCTTTCTACCTCCTTGAACTTTCAAGTACGTTCAGTGTCACAAAAGATAAAGCCTTTGGGTCTTTTCCTGAAGACGTTTAAAGCTTCCACACCTTTTAGAGCTCAGGCCATTTTATCTGTGTTATAAATAACTGTGATGAGGAAGAAACGTGGCTCAACCTTCTTACAGGCCACTAGCCTTGGCATACATTTCTGTCCCCCTCTGGTGGCTAGACTATGTAAAAACTTTGTAAATCAGGTATGTCTCCCAGTTTAAAAAAAGCTCTCATACTACTTATTTCTAATTAAATGGCAGGTATTTGAAATCAAAGAAAATTTAGATGACTAAAAAAGAATTAGATTATAATTACCTAATTGAATTAAGTAGCAATTCATTCTTTGGTTGACTCAATAGAGAAGCTTTGTAACCTTTGGGTTCAGCCCTCACTAATAACGAATCTGAGCCTCAATTGTCTATGTCCTCACCGAGAACTGACAGGAAGAGATTCCTGAGTGGCTCAAGGACTGCAGGTTAAACTACACAGTGACTGACAGAATCATGCCTGAGCCAAGTCTGCTTCATTCAAGTGCTATTAGCAATGAGCTCTTGAGATTACAGAGCAAATAAACAGTGAAAGCCTACTTTAGTAATACGAACCTTCAGATTGTTTTTCCTTGCCATCAGATTTCTGATTGTCCTTCAACTTCTGTCAGGAAGACTTTCTCAGTCAGATGTGAAAGGGGCACTGCGGTGCTGTTAGAGGGAGAAGAGCACAGCAACTTGCACGCTTTCAGTCCTCTTCAGCTGCTCCTTTCAAAGCGTTTGCTGAGAGGAAGTTAGGAAACACTATTCTAAGGTACATATAGGCAAAGGACAGAAAATTACTTTCTGGAGTCCCTCAACAAGTCTATGGCACTGCCAGGAGTATGAAGTATTAAAGTTATAGCCTGTTACGGCTATGTCTTCTTGCCTTTCACATTTTTCACTGAAGTTTCAATGACCACAACAGTTAAATCTGGGAAATGTAGTGTGAAATGATGTCTGAAGGATTCATAGCAGGAAGTATATTCCCCACCATTTTCCTTCACCTTCCTCTCCCACAAAATTTAAGCATGCTTTCCTTCTAGATCATTTGGTGTATTATGGTCTTTTTCTGTCCTTGCGTCTTTTGGGTTGTAACCTTTTAATGACAAGCGTTAAGTGTTCATTGCTATTTTCATAGCCGCTGGAAGCACTCTGGTAGTGGCTGGAGGTTTTTGATGCTACCATTACAGAACTTAATATTACTATGGTACCACTAAAACTAATAACTGTAATCTATAAGGTGAAAATTTTGAGCATGTATTCTGTGCTTCACTGAACCATTAAACAGAATTATACATCAGATGTTATTAAAACTATTTTTATTAAAAAATTTCTGCCTCTCTGCAATTCTCAGAGTAGGGCACAATGAGGTCATTGGGGTATGTCGGACAGGAATTGATGCTGAAGGGCTCGGAAGAGATCATTGGAATGAAATGCTGGCTTACCCACGTAAACCAATAACTCACTGGCATCCACTAGTAGAGGTAAGAAGTAGCGAAATTTTCTTCTTCTCTCTATATTGAATGTTTTTGGCTCTCTCATACTTATGTGCTCCTGAGAATCATGAAAATCAATGCATCATCTATGGAGAAGTTGTAAGATCCTTAGCACAACCTAAATCGAGGTGCATGGGTTTATCGATTACTTAAATGTGCCATTTCAAGTCTTTCTGTGATGCGCTGATGGCATTGTAAGAGTAAATTAAGACATTTAAAATTTCCAGAGATTATGATAAGGAGCTTTACATCCACTTAGAAGAGATCATTTGCAAGTATTTCAAAAGCAATCATTTCCTATTCAAAAATCTTTAGCATGAACGGTTATGTTGCTAAAACATTAATCTGGAACTGGCCTGCTAATTAGGCTAAATTGAGGCAACATACCAGCAGCTACTGAAGGTATTATCAGAGTTACTCAAACAGACATTGGAAGCTTATTCAAATGCATGGGTGATTATACCTACCTACAAGTCTCCGGGCTTGGACTCCCTCTTCAACCTGCTGTGGCCACATCTTATTGGCTTTCTGTATGCAAAACGCTCACAGCTTCGGATTCGGAAAGATTCATATTGAAGCCTCAAGCAGCAGCAAGCCCTGGTTGGGGACACAGAGGACACACTGTTTAGCCCTTCCCAAAAGCAATCTCTGCAGAAAAATGAGTTGCTGTCTGAGGCTTCACGGGCCGTTTGGTTTCCCCACTGTGTAGCACATGGCTGCACAGCATGTCCAATGACAGGTAGGAAAAGCCCAACAGCAAAGCTTCAGTAAAACACCTGAAGAAGAGTGTGAGGGCAAGGAAGCTGAGTCAATGCAGCAGGGAAGCCTCCTTTGTGTTGCTCTCTGGATTTTGTAAGTTTGGAGGCAGAGGTACCACCACTGATTGACTGGTGAAATAAACCCACTCTGTGAAACGAGTCACAGGCATTTTTAGGCAGTCACTTTAGCAATTTTATTTCCATTATTAGTTCTGCTGGAAACTTTGATCCAGAAAGGTTCTAGATGTGATTTGGCTTCTTTTTTGAGGGAGTCACTTATCCTCTGAAATGAGTGTGATGCATATCCAGATATGATGACATTTGTAAAACTAACACTTTTCTTGCAGTTACCTGGCCGAGCAACCAGTTTTGATAGCCAGGGATCTTGTTCATCACCAAAACCACCGCTTACGCCCTAGGGAACAAGAGTGGATTCATCCTGTTCAGTGTTCAAAGCTCCCTTGTAGCTCACATTTACATAAACAGAAGGTTTGGCTTCCGCAGATGAACTGTGTCCATATTTTTTTATTAAAATACATTTTTCCTATTCTAAGTCTTATATTACAGTTTATAATAATTTCTTAACGTATGAATGAAGTTGACTTGAGCCAAATATAAACCTTCCTCATACAAATTCATTCACCTGTTTTCTTGCTGGCATATATCCAGCGTCATACCCAGGCAGTGTTTTGATATGACATATATCTTTGCCTAGACAAAGAAATCAGAGAAAAAACCAATCCCTTAAGCAATTCAAAACCACTGCAGCTTGTAATGCCTAATTCTTTTAAGAGCAAATAGTCATATATAACTCATGTAGTAAATTTCTTCTAAATTGCACTAAATCCTGTATGACTTCTTAAGATAATACTTCAAACCGAATGTTGTATGAAAAACCAACTATTGTCATGTTTTGACTGTTTGGAAAATCAGTTCATTCCTTGGGCAGGGAGGAAGGGCTGATCGAAAGCCCACTGAAGCCAATGAGAAGGACCCTACTGGCTTCACTGGGTTTTAGTTCAGCCTTTATGGAACAGGTCTCACAACTGGATCTATGCAGTTATAATCTTCCAGCAACCGAGACGCCGGCTGTCCCTACGGGAACTCGTTAGCCTGTCCAGCAAAACAACCAGGCATGCGCACCCAGGAAGGTGGCTGCACCCTGCGGCTGCTTTGCTTCAGCTACCCACCAGCTGATGAAGAGCGAGTCTGGATGTCTCTGCGTGGCACTGAACAGCGCATGTACGGGTATCGTTGTGGGAAACTAATGTGTGTGCAGTGAGTTGTGTGGAAGTCAATGCAGCTCCGCAGGGATGTTGGTGTCTCCTGATGAGGTGCATCCAGCCCCTTCGAAGCAGCCCATTTGCTGCTGGCATCATGCAGTCCTTACTTGGTCTTTACGCAGGTCAAACTGTAGATGAGAGAATGCTCTGAAGTAAAGGAATTGATTTAATGTATTTTAGCTGTTCAAAAAAATGACCAAAAACTGCAGTTACGTCAACGTTTTTCTGATTCTTTATTTAATTTGACAGTATTAGATTTCTTTGAAGTTATTTTGACAAAATACATAGCTCATGTGGAATAGTTTCTGGTCCCTGGCTGGACGCCTCTAGAATTATATGCTAAATATGAATTTGAGACATGTTTTGTGTCAATATATGGAGAGACAAATTGAAATGTAACAATTTTATAAACTAGTAAACTCATTTATTAGAATACATGGTGACAGCAAATACAAAAAACTATTGGCTGAAGTGAGCTGCTTTAAAAACTGGAAGAGAACTACACGTTATTTTGTGGATGTAGCTCTTTTTAACACTGCAGTTTACCTCAATCAGATAGTTATTTTCTTTTTTTTTGTTTTCTGTGTTTTTTTCTGTCTGCGAAGAACATGGCAAAGACTGCATGTTTGGGACTGAGATTTTGAAAGCTGAACTGCAAATAGAAAAAAGTTGAGGTGGTGGCTCTTTTTGTATCTTTGTAAAGTAAAAAGAAAACTGAGAAGGTAGTATTTTCCAAAACAGCATTTTTACAGAAGAAAAGTGTCATACACGACAAAAATGCCAATGGAAGATTGGTTTATGATGATCAAAGAATTTGTGAGAATTAATCTAGTTATGAAGGGAAAAGGCAGTTTAGACAGACTTCTGAAGAACCATTTTGGCTTGATTAGTTTGTCCTGGTTGACACAGAATATGTTCATAAAGGTCCGGTCCCTCCATTCCTCTAACTAATCTCTAAGACAGTCAAACATGCCTTGAAGTGTCTTAAGTGCTCCAGGAAATTTAGCTAGGCTGGTCTTGACATTACAGGTGTTTGTAAGGCAAAAAAGGAGGAATGTTTTATACCTTGTCTTCTGTGCCTACGAACACAGCAAGCAAGCAAACAAACAAATAAATCTTTCAGACATTCTTTGCAAATTAAAAAAAAAAAAAAGGCAAAAGGAAAAAAAAGAAAAGGCTCCAGCCCAAGTTTTTGAATGTCCATTCTAGGTTGCTATTTATGGCCTCTAGACAGAAACAGTTTTTCCCAGAGAGGTTTGGTAATGCTTAACACTGATCCTCCCTGCTCAAGATTGTATTTTCATCACCATAAATACAGATCAGCCTTGCAAAATTTCATTCCTCCATTTCCTCTGGGTAAGTAATTTTTTAAATGAGAGAACAAGCCCTCCTCTGTGGGTTTTTTTTCCTCCCGTCATTGTTATCATCATGAGATTCTGTGGCCTAGATCATCTACGTCATGATTTTGCAAGGTTGATATGGAAACAGATATATATATATATGTGGAGATTGAAAACCTATTTTGTGTATACATTTATCTTAATAGAAATTATATCAGCAGTGGCCTTTGTGGCCTCGAAAATACTTTTTGTAATGTCGTACTGTAACAGTTAACTAAATATTCTTTGCACTTTTTTGCACCTAATATCCAAAAAGCTAAGAATTTCACGATCAAATGTAGCATAAGTGTTCAGCAATGAGCAACATATTTTCAACTATTTTGTTGTTCTCTATGAGTATCCTGTATGTTTAATCATAAGTAGAAAGGTATTTCGAGATTTGTTTTCTTCAATTTAAATTATTGTCAAACACCAAAGGAATAATAGCTCAGTTTGTGCCCTCTTGTTGTGTTATTTTTGGTATTGTTAATAACAATAGTGAATGACTTCTGTGTCTAAACTTGATTTATGGGTGCTCTGCATCTAGGATAAAATCAGGCTGCAAAATTATCAGGACATCTAACTTCAAAAATGATTCCCTAATTAATTCTTTTGAGTCCCTTATCAGTGATTAATAGAATTAATGCAAAAGATTTTCTTTTCCACAGCTTAGCTATCTCACAAAATAGGGTATATATTTGGTATAACCAACCCATTGGCTTTAGAGCCTGGTTAACAAGTTGCTCTCTGAGCGTACTCACAGAAGCACCAAGTAAAAGCTTAGCACAGTTTTAATCAATGAATATGTTTCTTTATTAATCTCTTAATGAAGAAATATAAAATATTTTAATTTGTAGAAGTTGTAAACTCCCTGCTTCCATCCTGAATGGGTTTTTTGTTGCTTATTCACATTTCTGCCATATCACAAACATTAGCCTAATTTGAACAAAATCAAATCTGGCAAATGGTTGGTGTAAAATATATTGTAGTAATTTTACAACAGTTTGAAAAAATCACATTCCTAAATGCCTGAGTTATTTTATTGAAATGATTTACTGGAAACAGTAACAGCACTTAACAAGAATTGTATTTTGCACTGCAGAGCTTTTTTATACTTTCACAACAGTAAACCACAGAACTGTACAGAGAAAGCACATGATGGATTAAGTGGTTCCAGGGGAGCTGTTAGATTTTTGTATTTATTTTCAATAATGCACTGTAAAGTGAAAAAGCCCACATACAAATGTATCTAATGAGCCATTCTAGTCTTTTGAGTAAATATTGTTTTCAAGCAACTATTTCCCTTCCCCACATTAAATAAGTTTTCAGGGACCATTAGATTTGCTCTAAGCAACCATAAAATTGTTATTAGGTCTATGCAAAATGTTAAGGAGGACCCTAAACCACAGGTAGATTTAAGATTCTAGTGGCACTGCAGACAGTAGCGTAGGTGAGCATATGCTCAATAAGATGTAGGTCACGTATTGTAGTCCATGATCTCAGCCTTAGATCACTGTATTGTATACTTCTGCCAATACGGCCTTTCCCCTCACTCTCCCAGCAAGTAGCCATCTCTTTTCCCACCATCTTTTATCTATGTTGGGCTTCTGTTCAAGCAGTAGAGACTTGACCCTAACTTTTGTCTGCAGTGCTGAAAGCTGACTCCTGGCCTTAAAAAAGTAGTAATATGAAACCTGTGGGGTCTTGACCAAAAGGTGTAGGATAGCTACATCGCTCATTTTCGTTCTACGAAGAGCTGTGAAGGAAATAATTTCCCTTCTGCGCAGTCCCTTATGATCATCAGACATTCAGAAATCAGTAATCCTGGTTTTTTGCTTCTAGCAAGCACTAAAAGAGCAATATACATATCTCAGGGGTATGTATATTGGTCAGGGACAGAGAAAGTGGCCAGAACCAATAAGATAAAACAAAACTTAGTATATCAGGACAAAAGTTCCCCTGCAAAATTTCTTCTTCAGTATATGGAATTGTTCTGACTTCTTATGTTAAAGTAACAAAACTATACATTTTTCTTAAAGAATCACAACTGCATTCAATATTTTTGAAGAAAATTTTGAGCAAACAAGAACTGGTTTTGTTGGATTGATTTTTTCCAAGGGAAAAAGCAATTGCTTCCTAATTTCTTTCTATGGATGCATTTTTCAAGCAATATTAAGAAAAAAAGACTTATTTGTTCCGTCCATTTCTCCAATTTCTCATTTTTTTTTTAATTGGCTTCAGTGTAATCCTTTTGAAAGTTTTTGACATGATGATGCACAACAAATACGTGATAGTCTATTTCCAAGATTGTTTTGCTATGTCTTTTTAATCAATTAATTGCTTGTATCCTATAAATTTTTGTATGTACTAACTTTTTATTACACTCCATTAATTTAACAAGCTTTATACATCTGAAATCATTTGACTATATTTTTCAAGTGTGTAAACATTTAAAAGAAGAGTAACTATTTTAGAACTCAGTAATAGAGTTCTTCTCTTGCTGAAAATGTCAAATTTTTCAGAGATCCGTAAATGTGCCTGCAAAATTTGAAAACCACCTTATTAGAGCATGCAAAAACCTAGATTTGCACATACGAGTATTTGCATTTGCAAAATGTATAATCATTATTATTTAGCACTTCTATTACAACAGAACACCCACGCCTAATCAGAAATATGTTTCAGTTTGTGATAAATACTGGGCAAATCTGTACTGAATGACAGTTCCTTGACCTGAAAAGTTCATATGACTTTATTTCTACAAATGAATATGCTTGAAAATTCTGTAGGTGTTAAAATACGACTTATATGTTAATTAGACAGTGAGGTGACTTTTGGACAAAGCTCATATAATGTCTGTTAGACCATCCAAAATATGGATAAAATATAGTATATATGAGAGGAATATTAATGCATGTTTTGATAGAAAATTTTCTCTCCATTCACACCACAGCTGAGACTCAGTTTAACCCTTTGCTCAAGATTCACTTTCACTTAGCTTCTGAGGCTTGCCAGTCTAAACTGAGCTCTCTGGTGCCAGAAAATAGCTAAATCATGGCACAGAGCAGACCACAGAGCTAAGAAAGACAAAGGAAAGCGTGGCAATAGGCGCACAGCTATTCAATGCAAGGGCAAATGCTCTGAAATGAAAATCCTCCTTTCAAAACCGGTAATCATTACAATACTCACAGTCCTTGTCCTTTCTTTCTGTACTGTAAAGCAGGAAGAAAGAGGGGTGTTCCTGAAGAAGAGTCAGCATTAGGCATAGGAGTTAATCGAGGTGCTGATCACAGCCATTTGCCATTTCCAAGGCAAATAATACCTTAACTTCAAAAAGTGTCTTTTGTTTACTTGTCCAAATGAATAAATATCTCCTGCACAATTCCACTTTTCCTTAGCCCCAGCTGGAAACTGGTGGGTTTTTAACAGCATGCAGGAAACCAAGAGCTGGAACTCTAAGAGAAAAGTGAAGCTGCAGGTGGGATTTAAATATCACAGGGGAATCTGGCCAGGAAAATGGAACTAACACCTTCAATCTTGCACTGAGTGCTAGGGGATGCTTGATGATAGCAAGTGCTCAGGGCTGTGATTTTATGTTTTATCTGATAGTACCTCTACAATGTTGCTGTTGCTGGGAAACCTCTTCTTTACTGGCTCAGAGAGGAGAATGCCTCTGGTATCACTATGTACAATTTTTCCACCCGAGTATGGACTGTGGCTCTTATGTTACATGGGACTCAGTCCTCTGGAAGGGCACAAAGCGTGTTAAATTTGCAGAACAGGAAAAATAAATTAAAGCTTTCTGCTGTACTATCATGAGGACTATTCACTTTGTTGATACTAAGGGCAAGTGTTGGTGCCTTACTCACCCAAGGGAGGACATTTCATACAGTGCTCTCTATTGCGAAGGCCATGTTGGTGAACCATGTCAGCACTACTGAAGACCCTCTGTATCAACATTGTCAAAATATAACTAATAAATATAAATACAGGTTACATAAGTTATCAGAGTACCAAAGCTCTCTCCAGTGGGAAAGACATACCGACTCCCTGATACATAATTCAAGACAGTGTGCTCTGAAAGCTGGGTCTGCAGGAAGTCACGTAGCTGCTGCAATGAAAGTGGAACTGCTCTGTAATAATTTATGAATACAGTATGTTGACTTGGCTATCGGTCTTGAATTAGGTGAGCTCAATAAGTAGGCTTTAGGGGAAAAAGAACAACAAGCAGAAAATGTTTGACAAGGGAGCGCCTCTTAGAAGAAAGTGAGATTTACAGAACATTAATGTCCATACTGGTGGCCCAGGAGATTCTACTGATGCTACAGTCATCTGAAAAATGAATCTCATCTAAAATGGTGAAAACCCAAGCAGGCATAGGAAAAAAAAATCATGGGAATGATCAAGAGATCTGTTTCAGAATAGACAAGATTAATGTCTGAGCAGGCTGGGGTGCAAGCTGTTGCTATAGTTTACAGAGAAATTAGGCTGGGTTACTTTCCCATTAATGGATGGGAAAGCTTGACGCAGGACACCCATATAGACTGTTATTTAAAAATCCACCTATTTGAAATATTTAAGTTTACATATTTAAGCTTAAATATTTAAATAGCATTCTTTTTTTAATGAAGTGGAGTATTCACGGACTCCCTGAAAGAAAAGTTGCAAATCCATTCAGACTGTCTGGGTTAGCACAGTTACAACAGACACAGACAGTGTCCCGGAGCCCAGCATAATTATAAGAGAATTGTGAAATCCTGCCTCTCCCCAGGACAGGTGAAGTCAGGAAGCCTGACATGAAAAAAGAACTGAAGACAGACCTAGGAAAGGATGAGGGTATAGCTATTTCATGACAGCTTCAGAGCTCACAGAGAGTTTTGCCACTCATTTACTACCCAGGGCACAGCAAGAGTGCCAGCAACAGGTTTTCATGACAGCAACCTACCTTGTATACAGTTCTCCCCTCCCTCAAAATACAAGCATAGAAATGTTTTGGAAAGACTGCTGTTTTAAATAGTTTGGGATTTTTTCATACCTTAGAAATTCAAACCCCTGAGGTAAAGCAAATCTATTCGTGCATCTATTCACGAGGAAAAAAAAAAAGGAGGAAAATCAAAATTTTCAGTAAAATCAATAAAGCTCTAGAACATGCCTTAAGTTGCTTTCCTGTGTAGAATAATGGTATAGATTTAGTACCTGATATCTTTAGATGTCTTAGGGTTAAAAAGAAAGGCTGTGTTTCCTATTATAAAACAATATATTTCTGCAGGTACAGAATTCGTACTTGCCTAATCCCTGTGTGATTCCTAATATCAGCGATGTTCTAACAAATGATTGTCAACATAACAGACAAGGCACTTCAGGCCATAAAGGCATCTGTTTTTCAGGGTAGTTTCTAGGTTAATTTCAGGGGAGGAGAGGTTGTGGGCAGTTAGTTGTTTTTGTGAAGCAGATACATTTCTATAAATACAGTCTACAAGAGGAGAGAGAGATAAAGGGTGGGGTTGTGGTTTTTTTTTCAATATACTGTAAGTTGAGACTGATAATTGCATCAGAAGTGAAGAGGACAGAACAAGAAGATATTTAAAATCTTTTGTGGCATTTGAGCCACAAACATGAGAGAAGAGAGGAGGGGGAAAGCCTATTCAACATGTAAAGAGCTCTCTAGAAAAAACCTGTTAAAAAGAAAAGTGGAAAATATAAAAAGGGGGTGAATTGAGAGTATTTTCAGTAGTCAAAAATGTACATGTAGCAAACACTTCAAAAAAAAAAGATTTTTGATGTAATTCCCCTACCTCCTATCTTGTACAGCCATTTGCAAGCTCACAAGGGTTGTGGGAGCCATGTTGCAGAATTTGGGTCTGTTCTTAAAATAAAAACAGCCCTCCGCCCCACAGATGCTGAGCCCCGAGGATCCACAGTGCAAAGAGCACTGGTAGCTGCTCATGGCACCTCCTCCCTCTCCGATCTTTCTCTTACAGCATAATTGAGGTAAAAAGGGCACATTGCTGGCATGTGCTCAGATGCATTCCTCTCTAGATGCTGTAACGGTCTCCTATTTATTCACACCTGGCATAGGTTGGAAAATCTCCAATAGGTGAAAAATCAATTTTATATAATGTCACCTCTTCACATTTTCAAAGCTTCTGACAATCAGTACTTGAATTACCAATAGGAAACACCTCTGAAAATGCTGCTGTGATACACAAGGTACTGGTTTTGTTTTCAAGTCAAGCCTAAACTAACGTCACACAGTGGTGGAGGAGTCATAGGGCTGTTGCAGGTGCTAATTCTCCGATGACTCACAAAACTGAGGTCATGATTATGGTGTATTCCTCACTTAACATCCCACAGGCCTTTGTGTATGAATAGGGTCCTGGAACTGATATTCCAGACAAATCCTATCTCCTCCTGTTCTTACTGTTCATGGAGGTTCAGCTGAATAATGAACTCTTATTCCTTTGTCCTAAATTGTCACATAGCACTGGGTGTACTCTGATTGTTCCACCCTGAGAGTAGACGCCTCTTACTGAAAATCAGAGTGATCAATAGAGGACCATTACTTCCCTCGCCACGTTTTTTTGAGGCTTAATTGCATAATAATAGTTATGAGGGAAATGAGTGCATAGTTGAACAAGACATAGTATTGCCATCTGTAGTTATTTCTGGCAAATGGGTATGTGTGGATGGGTGTGTCTTGCTTCTTTATGTAAATGGAGATTTGGCTACCACAGGAAATGAAAAAGGAGATTTCATAGACTCTCCAAAGAGCACTTTACACTTTTACATTTATTCCTTTCAAGCTTTGTGTAGTATAAGTGTTTAACCATCCTAATTATCCTTATAGCACAAGAACTTGATTCATCTATTTAAATCTACAAGCTTTTCAGTTCTTAGTCCACCAAGGTAACTTTAGGCCAGAGAATCAAAATCACTAATGAAAAAGTATAGCTTTATCTTAGCCAGCAACTGGATCTGCACAGCTAGACTTTTTCTGCATTATTCTGAAAGGGAGCCTGGCACTATTGCACTTTAGCTACTTGCCAGTAGCAGACAGACAATTGTAGGTCATAGCCAGGTTTCAGAGAAGCTCTGAGGATTAACCTCTAAAATCTTGGGTCTAATTCTGCATGCCCTCCAGAAACAGGGCAGCCTATGAAGTCAAAGAGCAGTCCTACCTTAAGAGGGCTTGATAATGAGCAATCTGTGCTGAGAAAAGAGATTTCCTTCAAACTATTCCAAGGCATCTTTTAGAATATTTTGCCTCATTTTCTGTACTGTTCTTAAAAATGAACTTTTTCTTAAGACAAAACTTTATAATTGAATCTCTAGCAGGGCAAAAAGTGGTACTAAAGTACCAATCTACTCATGCACTGAAAATAATATTGACGCAAAAAAAAGTTAAAAAGCCTTTTAGCAAAAATATCTGTGGCAGCAAAATATAAAGATGCTGTTGAAAAGACATTTTTCTTTTTCTGTGTTTTTTTTTTTCTTTTTTTAAATTAGAATTCGAATACTTCACCTATCTTTTTTGGGCTATCTCAAGAAAAACATAAAATGGTAAATGTATCTAATGTAGCTTTAATATTTATTGAAATAATATAGCACAAAAAAGTTATTAAATTCAGCCTTTTAAGGTGTAGTTTTAACAATACACATGTATATGTTTTGCATTACTACAAAAGCTTACCAAAATCTAGTCATTACCTTATTTCCAATATATAAGAATTATAACATGCTTCCAAAAGGAACTTTCTTTTAGGTCTAACACTTGCTACTTTATATGACAATTGTTCTTGTGTTAATTAAAATAAATTTTTTTTTAATATCATGGCAATAGTCCGTTAAGTATATCCAGCAAAATTACTCTGTATGTCTTTTTAATATGTCATTTAATTTCAAAGCACAGCATTACATACTGGACCAGCCCACCATTGAAATCGAGCAGAAGCACTGCTATTGATTTCATTGGCTTTGCATCAGGTTGCATGTGATGATGCATTGTAGCATCTTATGAAATGAACCCGGTAAGGAGCCTCAAGGCAAGTAGAATGAATTCTCTTATACCCACCATGGATGTTTGTGGCTTGCTGACACTTCAGACTACATTAAAAGTCTTCAGTGCATCTCTAGGGTATGAGCTATTATTGCAAATGCTGATTTTACTAATACCGGTGAGAAATATGAGCCTCAGCTGCCTAATTTGTTAAATAAAAATGTCTGGTCTCTGTAGTCAAGCATGGAGATCAGATGTATTTTTACTGGATTTTTCCTTTTTAATGGTGGCCTACAGTTTTCCACAAGATGCTGTCTTGCTATTGAAGCTCAGAGGGTGTCTGTATAGACTAAACTTTTAATACGTAACATTTAGGTAGCCCTGTTGCACATCAGATATAAAGCACTTCTTTTCACTCTATATTTCTATGGAAAAATATTGAACAAAATTTACTTTTGTTAAATAAATAGAAAACTATTTCTCAAGAAGAGGAAAAAGTATAGATATATATTTCATCTTGTTTCTTTTTCTTCCAAGTGTGAGTCTAAATTCTTTCTATTCTTCTCTATTTAGGTGAGTAGTCTCAGTAGGATACATTGGACTTATATGCACATGTCTAAGGATGGGATATGGCTAGTTCTCTACCCTACAAGTAGGCACTATTGGCGTCCTGATCTGGAGACGCACTTCTGACGTGTGTTTTCTCCCCGTTCTGGTGGAGATCATGAGGGCATTTGTTTAGCAAACCACGTGAAATATTATTAAATATGACCCGCTAGTCGAGTCCCTGTGAAGTCACGATGGCTTGGGCATGCACCCAGAGCAGAGCAGCCGCTCAGGTGCTTTGCTGGCTGGGGATGGGGTGATGTGGGGAGTCTCACAGCTAGTCTATGCTAAAAGCACATCTCAGCATCCTCCAGGCTAGTGTAGCCGTGCTAGCTGGGATGAGAGTGGGCAAAGCCAAATTGCATTTCTTCATTGTCCTGCTCTGCCCAGTCCTTACCACCTCAGGCAGCAGGACTGCAGCGCCGGCTCCTCTGCGCATCAGCCAGATGCACCTCTAGCCACTGCAAGAGGAGTCCCAAAAAGCTTCTCCTTTCTTCTTGTGAGCTTGTAGTCCGTACTGCGTTCAAGCCAACTGGCTTCAGTGCGCTCCTCACAAGAACTGAAGTGGGGGGAGTAGAATATAGAAATTAGCCACATCTTTTCTTCAGCACAGAACATTACGTTTTTCAGTATATGCTTGTTCATGGGGAAGGCATTCTCCAGAGTGTATGCTTCAAAAGGTAGGAAGTTAAATTGGAGTTCCTGGCCATAGGAAACATTGACAAATAAAAAAAAAAAGAAACAACCAAACCCACACTTCGTATTTTAACATTTAATATTTTGAAATATTAAAAGAAAGCACCCAGTACAATAAAAATGTCAGAATAAGCATCTTTGCTGTGACAACGTGGGGTTCTGGATTAGGCCCTAACTGGCCCAAACTCTAATAGAACTCCCTACCTTTAAAATAATCCTTATGATTAGATCAGAAATGTTGCCAAGTCTATGTAGCTTACAAAGAACTGCAGAGTTCTTCTAAGATTTTGTCTCTTCTTGCTATGTGGTGTTGGCTGACCAAGATCTAATATTGAATACCTGACTGTTTTAGTACCCTTTATTCAGTGTTCATGATGTGACTTTTTAAATTAAGTCTGTGATTTGATACCTAGCCATTGTTCCAGTCAATATCCTTGGCTTCTGCGTTATAGAGACAAGAAAACAAAACTTTTTGAACTTGTGTTACTGGCTTTTTGTATGCGCTAAATGGCCATTTGTGAAATTTGACAGCATAAAATTGTACTACTGATAGTAAATGGGTTTTTTTGCACTAGCCTTTGAGAACTGTAACACATTTCAGTATTTTTACAATGTATTCTCTGGAAAGTGTGAATCTATTTGTCAGTTCTGAAAAAAATATGTAACAATGAAACCTCAAAAGATGTTATGAAGTGTACAGTTTGTGATAATTTTATATTTAAAAAGACAAGAAAAAAAAAGAACTCATTTGAAATAATTTTATTCTAATTGTTTCATATGTATTTTGAAAAAGAAATAAAGTGATTAAAATTATTCATTTTTTTGTCTTTCTTACAAAAGCAAACTATTCAAAAGTAAATAGAGATCAGTGGGTTATAATTGCAGAGTTCATCTTTTCCCATTTATTCTCTCCCTTTTCTGTGCTGTAATTCCTTGTGCACCTACAGCATATTCCCATTGACTTGATGCCTTAAGATCAAGTCTAAAACAGAAATATCAGTTCATTTTCATTTCCATTTCCATGGGTGGGAAGAGCAGCCATCTTAACCTTTTGGCCCCAGGCTGAGCACCCCTGTGTATATCCAGGTAGCATTACAAAATCTTTTCTTGTCATGAATCCGTTACTTTAAAATCTTACACCATGAAGAGGTGTAGGACACTTTTGCAAATAGCTTTGCAGGGTTGAAGACAGAATATCTTTAAATGGAAACAATTAAATCAAGCAGCTCCATTATTAACTAGTACTTTGTGTAATGCTTTTCACATTATCTTCCATTTTCTGCTATGGTATTGTTTACTGTAATCTTCAAAGTCATTAGAACATATTTTAAATGATGGGTTAATTATTCAATTTAAGATTATTAAAGTATTTAAGATTATTGAAGTATTCCACTGAAGAGACATAAGCCTAATTTCCAACTTCCATGTTCCCAGTTGCCTAATCACATAGATCAAACAGACAAGAAGTTTACCACCAAGCAAAGGAAAAAAAAAAACAGATTTGGACAGGGCTTAATTTATGTTTAAGTTGATTTCATGCTAATGACATTTTATGAAGCAATGATGATCCAGGGTAGACGGGCTCAAGCATGTCAGATACTTTATTTGCAATTAGCAGGAGAGCACTGTTTAAAAGAGGAAACCTAAACTGCAAGTGTTCCGTTTCAGCTGGATGTGATCTTTTTTCATTCTACCAACTGCTTACTTGCATCTGATAAAAACTGGATAAAAACACCACTGTAGCATATCTGCAGCCCTGGAAAATATTGTCTGGAGAAAAATAGTATCCAAGTTCAACATACAAGAAATTGCCCCTTGGTAGGCTTTTGTAATTCTTCTGAAGTGAAATTAGATACATAGTATTGAGGTTCCAATCCTGTTTCTGATCTCTGCTGGCTGGACATTAATCTATCCTAAGTCAAATTTCTGGTAAGATATTAAATGCAATTCTGTTCTCCACTTCAATTCAGGGACTTGGTTTACATCTGTGATTGAAGGATTCAGTTTTGTTTGAAAAACTGCTTGTCTCTATCTAGCAAGGGTAATGTCATTCCAGTTTGCCATTGCCTTTAATCTTAATATTTCCTCTTTAATATACCAAATACTCATTATTATTAGAGGGATGATTTCTGATGGTTATGAGTAGTACAGTTTATTTTGGAACATTAGCTGTAATTCACACAGAAACAATATCACCTTCTGTAAGATTCCATTGCAGTCTGTGCAGTATTATTTCCTCTTAAAGTCCTAATTCTTCTACTTCAATCATTCCTGAATGTTTCTACATTCCTTACAACAATCAAATTTACTAGCCCACAGAGGAGCTGGAGAATGTGCAACTTAAAACGGTGGAAGAACCTGAAGGGAAAACAGGAGCAGATTTGTCAGGAAGATAGGAGAAGAACGGAGAGCAAACAAGGCTCTGAGAGATTTAGCCTTTCTATGAGTCCTGCTCCAATCAAGAAGCAAGATACGGGCGTTCTCCAGGGCAGTGTGGTGGCTTCTCCTCAGCTCCCCAACGCATGGGGAGGGGTGTTGGGCTGGTGGTACAGATGTTTTCTGCAGTATAGCTGTCCACGGCCTGGTCCCAATGCAGGGCTCAGGTCGTGCTGCACGGTGGGAGGCTTTGCCCCTACCCCTCTCCCACACCTGTTTCTGCAAGTGAAAGGGCTCATGATGTACCACAATATGTTGTTTCCAGACTAGCATGTGTTTTCAGGCAACCTTACGGTTTGGGGAAAATTTTGGTGGCTGTCACCTCCCTTTCCAGCTTGCCTCAGAGATACACAAAAACAGTTACTGACTTCAGGAGAGGAGAATGGCTCCTGTAAAAAGCCACACTGTTATACCCTTTAGCCTAGTGAAAAATAAAAATGATATAATTTCACAAATTATTAATATTCTTACACTCAGAGAGGAGCACTCTGTCTCAGTCAATGCACACAATTACCAAAACATTAAAAGTGATGCAGAGAAAATCGGGAATCAGAACTGAATCCATAATTCCTGTCTTCTAGGCCACAAAACTACCATTCCTCTAGATGGACTTATACTTTGCACAGATTATATGAGAGTCTCACAGAGGAAAAGTTGTTATGCATATGAAGGCAGAAAATGAATTTTAAAATATATACGTAGTGCCCTCTTATCCTGTTAAAACACATTGGTTCAGATAAGGAAACAGAATTATTATTTTCTCGCAATATTGCCTACTATGTCATTCTGAAAGTTGAATAAAAGCCCTCCTGCTGTTACTGTTGTAGATAACATAATCTGTTTTCTAACTCAGATGACAGATGCATGTATTTTTAGAACAAAAGGTCCTGCATAAACTCCGTTCTCTGTGCTGCTTGTATGCAGCTCAGTTGGTCCCAGTGCTGGTTATAGTCATACATAACAGATTATTTTAAAAGCTTTAAGTCTATGGCAGTATAAAGACAGAAATCTTTATCACTCGTCACATTCTGAAGGTGGTATTTTGGGAGCAATGCAAGTGCTCTGACTTGCACACGCACTGATTTTACTTAACATGCCCACCAAGCTTAAATTGCTCAATTACTCTCCCCTTTGGAATTTTAAAATGCAGCAATCACAGCCTCAGCTCTTCTGCTGAAGTGGTAAGCATACTCAGTCCCACTCAGGTGGCTTTTTGCCTTCTCCAGCAAATATTTTTTATGTCCTCAGTCTTCACGCTACACCTCTTCAAAAAACAGCAGTTCTCTTTCTGTCAGTGTCATACATCCCATGGAGTAGTGCATTTCCAGTTAAGATGACCAGCCACAGTTTCCCGTTTTAATTTCTTCTATAGCTGTTCAAAATAAAGTCTCTTTGCTCTAACGCTGCTTCTCAAGGAAAATGGTGAAGAAAATCGCTTTGCTCCAAAAAGGAAGTGAGATTGACAAGACTTTGTTGCCTGTCCCAACTCTAATGGAATTTCAAACATAGAGCCTTTGAGGATCAAAATTTTCTTTGGAGTGACCTAACAAGACTTTCCATAAGGTTGTCTGTTATGAAGCACTTACTGAGATTCAAGAATCAAGTCAAGACCCGAGACTTTACATATTAAATACCACATGTGATGTTATATAAAAAAAAATTATTTGTAAAATCTTTGCAATAGTTGGATCAGATAGACAAGTTTTATGCAAAGCTGATTGTGTTTTACCCATTGCATACAAATTTTGTCAATAGTACAGAAAATCCTAAAAATATTGATTTAATATAATGGTGTTGCACTTAAATATCAATGAAACTAACAAAATAGAAGTATGGCTTGCTTATACCCAGATTTTATTTAACTTAGAATTTACATTTGGGAATTCTTGACATTTGAGCTCTTAATTTCTGAGCTCTTTGTCCATAGAGTCCACAAACAAACCTGCCTAATAAGCTTTTCTTCCCTTTGGACTTGTTCTTTAAGATATGTTTGTGAAAGCCAACTTGTTAAATACAGTCATGACTATTGGTTTCAGACATCCCTGAATTAAAAATCATGAAATAGTTTTTGTTAAGCAACAGTTTTAAAAATCATGAAGTAGATTTTGTAAAAATCCTGCTAAAATCCCTCTGATACCAAGTCAGTCTGAAACAAGCCAGCTAGCCATCTTAGATAGTCATCCACCACCTTCTTTATCATTAACAAATTACAACCAAGCAGAAAAGTACCCATGCATGCGTCCTTAAGGCCAGAGCCCTGACCAGCACAGCAGCCAACCTCCCAAACATGGAAAGTATCCAGAGAGACAGCATCAAGCAACTCCTCGCTGATTTTCCTTTGTGGATTGTACTTCTGACTTAAACGTGCTGGGATTTAGACAAATAACATCAGGCCTTCTAACTGGTGAGGTGGGCATGGGAAACATTTGGCTGGAGAGCATCGCCTCCACGCAACCCATTAGCACCAGGAACTGGCAGCTTAGTTTTTTCTGTGTATACAATCAGAAGGAGAAGTGTTTCACAAGAGAAAGTTGTAGAAAAACTTTGGTTTAGAGTTGTGGCTGCTGGCTAAAAAGTGGTGTAGATGTTCTTGGAAATGTATGTCTGTGCTTTATTTCTAAACTGCTGATCAGTTCTTTATTCCTAAAACCTGATAGACTCAATCCACTAAGTTTAAAGGTTGGGAACTGAACCTGTCGCACAAGCATACAACAGTGGCAAGTATCAAAAAAAATATTCCCTCTTTTTCTTCCCAAGCTTCATGAAATCACTTATGCATTCAAAATGATGATCCACTGCAATAACACAGCGGATATTTCTCATCTCACAAACATTTTCATTGGCAGCAGAAACTGGTTCACATGCTCTAGCTGTGTCACAAATGCTCTTTAATGAGATCAGCATAACCATAAATTCAACCACCATTCAGAATATTTCAGAGAAGCAGCCTTTGGGGTGAGACAGAAGGAAGAAATCCAGGATAGATAAGAAAAAGAAAACAAAACACATTGTCAAACAACACAATGTTGGGTTGCTGTCAGCTGACTCCCATTAGTTCCCTTGGCCCGATTTTAAAGTGACTTTACATAAATATCTCTGGCAGAAAAACAAATGGCAGTCAGGCAGATAGATCCATTTGTCTGAGTAGCAGTAGAGCCTGGTTTCTAATTCTTTCAAATGAGAGAAGTAGAGCTGTCTGACTCTACCAATCCATGATGCCACATGGGGTCTTGATGGCGATAACCTGCCTACAGTGTGGTAATACAAGCTAATTTTGGTACCCATTTTATTGCATAAAGAACTCACAAGCTCGTATAAACTCTGATTGTCTTCCAAGTGCAGTGAATTATGTGTAATTTTGACTGACATTGTTGTCTGGTAATATTTATCTGTGTGCTTGCCTGCTAGTAATAATTGGATTTAAATATTTACATTGAGTTCTAATTGAATTTGGATATTTAAGTTATATTATGCAGACAAATGCAGGCTGCATACTCAAGTAAAATGATATCAAGCATAGCTTTCAGAAATCTAATTGAAAATCCATAAGAAATGTTTTAAAAGTGCATGCTGTATGAATGACTGTGTAAACATATTATGAAATGAAACTCTTTTAAAGTGTTTATTTTTTTTCTCTTACCTCAGGAATAGTACATGTGGATAGGAAGCTCACATCTATATTCTTTTCTGCTTATCATTGAATATAAACTCCTGTTTTGTTTCCTCTAGAGACCCTACCACAGAAATCTGTGGGATTGTACTGAAAGGAACTATTGTATTGTTCCCTTTCAAGCATGCCACCCAAAAGCCTCCTGCACCGTTCAGTTGGCTCCTTTCCTTCGCCCTTCATGGCTGGTATTTAGGTGGCTGGACTGATTCTCACTTCTCTCCCCAGGGGCAGAATTTACAAAATCCGGGCTCAGCCTGGGGAAGTAAGTGTGATCTGTGACATTTCACTGTCTTCATGGCTTCTGTTTTTGCTTCAGGAGGGAAAGCACATGTGACGACTCTCCTCGTAACAAGTTATTTTCTCCTCACAATCCAGGTCATTTCCATTTGAAATGATACTTTGAAAAAAGGCAAAGCTTAGCCCTTTTCATATCTGTCTTCTCTACCCCCCTACCTGCATCAAGAGGAAGAACATAACAGGAAACCCCCACTTTCCTCCAAATGACTGCAGCCCTGACATACCGCAGTTGTAGAAGATAGTGTGGGATGCTGGTCTATCTTCCGACACTATGTAAGCAAGACCACATCCTATCCTCAAAGCAACTGCCTACACCCAACTCGTCCATTCCATGCAAAAGCGGAGTCCCACCATCACAACCCAGAAACATGTTGTTTCCCATCAGCATCATTTTCAGTTGCAAGGGTGACTATCTGCCTTGCCCATCAGTGTCTGCTCTTGTTCAACAACACTTCCAACCTAACTAGAATGACAAAGAGTCAGAAGAAAAGGGGAAGGGGTAGGGAAAGGGAAGGAAATGGAACGTACCAAATTCTAGTGAAAGTCATGCAGTTTTGATTCTGTAAGTGTTCCACAGCTGCAGTTGCTTGGTTTTGTTCATACAACTTTGTGGGCTTAACACTGCAGACTGGCAGATATGTATAAATAATTGGTTTGTCCGAAGAAGTTGAATTAAAAAATGGAGCTATGTTTAAAACTGATTGTGCAAGGTGAGATGCTAAAGAGTAAGAATATATTGTTTCATATGTTCAAAAGCTTTCAGAGTAACAGCTCACTGTCTGGTGAATGATGACTCTTGCCAGGTGCTGGCTTCAGTCCACTAAAAATATTTTTCTGTGTTGAATTCAGGCTGTCTGCTGCTGTCAGTATTGGATTAGTCACCAGAATATGCTATTCTTCTCTTGGTCCACTGGCACAGGGCTTGATGATGTCAATATTAATCAAAATGCCCTAGGGCAAGAATAGAGGAACACAGACCCATTTCCTTCAGCTGTTTACCTAGGAAACAGAAAAACTCAGTGACTTTTATCATCCATCTTCAGTAGCAATGCTTGGTGACAGCAGTTGGACAAATTACTTTGAGTGTTTAGTGTCACTTTTTATTATTTAGATTTAATAAACCAATGAAGCTGCTTATTTTGGAACATACGGTCAAATTGCAAGCATTTTGATTCAGATAAAACTATGCCTTCCAGAGAAACAAATGAGATATACAAAAAGATATAACATCTCTCTACATACAAAGCTGTATTTTGCCCTGGAAGAGGAGTGTTCTTTTTCCCTACACCCACAGGAGAGTTTCTGAATATGCAGGCGGATTCATTACAGTTCATGGTCCTGACTGTTTCTGAAACAATCTGTTTTAGCCCTCTGTGATGAGTAAGGCCAAGCTAACGTTGTTCAGTTCTTGTTTCTGAGGTGCACAGGTGCACTGGAATACAGCACTGCCTGCTGTATACAATCTGTAAAGGGTTTTCAAACTGATAGATTTATTTATTGTCTACCAAGATTACTGCAGCCTCTTTTTTTAACCTTGGTATAGGGCTTTTGTCTGTACAAGACGCAAATGAAAACACAGATCTGGTCCTTTTGAACTGTGAGTTGCCAAGTATCTCAAATATCTTAGGAATCCTACAGTATTTGTTCTGGGGGGTTGTTTTGTTTTGTTTTGTTTTGTTTCCAAAAACCTCAGTCTTTGTCCCCACAAGAAGGTGCTAGGTGTTAAGCTTTTATTAAAGCAAATGTTACCATTATTATTGTGTTATAAATTTGAACATGCAACCGAAGCATACCTGGAAGACTATGCATTCAGATACATGTAAATGTTGACATTCACCACACACAGGTACGTACCACATACGTTTTTAAATAATCCTGTGAATTTGTGACTACTTGGATTGAGAGTATTGCATTTACACTCCTGAAAAGTCTGTAGTTTCCTTCACTTTTAAAGTAATATAGCAACTAAAGCTTAGGATTTGTTGGGTGGATTACTAGAGAGATCATGTGTAAGAGTTTGCAGGATAGTTCCTTCTTTATGAAAGGCAGAATTAGGCTTCTTGAGCTGTAGAGAGTTTAAGCAGAGCCAAGGTTATCTTATTCATTCCCTGTCCAACCCATCTGCATGGACAAATACTTCCTGTTCTCCTCGTCCCTGAGAGTCTGCAACTATTTCTCATAGTTCTCAGAAGGCCCTCAGTCCCCCTCTGCCTCCCTTAGTGGCATCAGCTTCATATTCCTCAGCCCGATGAGCACTTATTTAACAAATATAAAAGTAGCATCTTCCCCTCTTGTCACAGAAAAAGGAAAATTTTCCCTTCGCTCCATCTTCCCTTATATCTAAACCTCTGAACACTACAGGAACAAGACTGGCTGTCCTGGACCTTTCCTCACATGCTACAGTCACCTGAACGGACGTATGTAGATTAAGATAACTTGTGTCATGCTGTAATTAAGATGAAGAAATCATTCCTTCATTTTCTGAGAATATTTGTGTAAAATCAAACCATCACCATAACTAGTGACTGGGTTTTCCCCTGCTTGTCCCCACACTCTGACAACATTGAGCATTACGTGTTGATTTCTAAATGTGTGATACTTATATCCCATGTTCTTTGTAACCTCTTGCTGTTTAAGAGGTTGTTTACTCTGTCGAATCTGAGCAAATACCATAGCTGAACAAACTCTTTCAAACTCCTGTTTTCTGTCTCACTTAACATAATGACAAACTGCTTGTTACTAATAAATAACCGTGCTTTCTTCAGTTCACACGTACATGCTTAGAACAATCTGTTTGTTTCCATTAAAATGATTCTGAAGCTTCCTATACAGTAAATCTCAGAAGATTGGACATGAAAATCGTAGACATGACTATTGCAGACATGGCCTTTCTTCTGCCTTCCTTTCTACTAGTCTCTTCCCCAGTGACTCCAGGCATTGAGTGTTACAGGACAGGGTAGGGAATACCTCATTCTTAGTTGACTCATTCTTACACTTGGCACCCCACAACTGGCTGCCACCACCAGTGATGCTCATGATCTGCTTGTCTCAGAGAGTCTCAACACCTTTGCAGCATTCACAGTGAATGACATCTTGTTTATGCTTAAGTTACTCCTTTGTTCTTATGAATAAGCTACTCCATGATTTTAAGGGGCTAACTGAACTTCATCTACTTCTGCTGACGCTGTTGTCAACTAGGCTTAACTTATGCAAAGTCTTATAGTCACGTGCATACTTCAGCTATTCAACACATTTTGAATACTTTTTATTATTGCTTTTATTCTTACACTTTTTTACATTTCACTAATTTTTTCCCTGTAAAAGTGTCCTGCAAAAAGATTGAATTCAAGTTTAGCTTAAAAATAAGCTCCTGTGAACAACACATAGTATGGAACTAGTTGCCAGCTAGTATACCTGGTGATGCCATCACCAACTCAAACAGCAGTGACTAATTTCACCTGATAAATTGCACCAAAACAACTGTATGTGGAAGTAGTGTAGATTACAAATGATAAGTTGATCATTTCAGGCAGCTCAACCAGAAAAAAAAAAAAAAAGAAAACCAAACCAAACCAAACAAAACAAAACAAAAAATCCCACAACAAACCCCAAAACCTTAAACCAAAACAATTTAATACTAGCCATGGGTCACATATAATTTGGTAACGTGGCATCATAACAACAAAAAACTATTTGAGATTTACCCATGTATTACTTGAAAAAGTTCAAAAGTAATCCTATAGGCTCAAAAAAATAGAGAAAGCAAAAAAAAACCTCCTTCAGCCTGCCTCTCTCTTGTATTACAGTTTCTACAGACATTTATATCTGTACAAAATGCCCACTCTTCTCTGACTATAGTAGAAAGGATTTTGTGTCATCCCGGAGAGGATGTCCCTGGGACAAAGCAGTGGGGCAATCAACTTGAATATGAACAGATCCCAGTGACAGCACCCAAAGCAATTATTTCAGGAGAGCACCCCTCATCTTTCAGTCGTGTCATGCTCTTCTAGGACAGACCCCAAACTCAAGGACTATGTATGGTTGAACACGTCCTAATATTCAGAGCAAGTCATAATCTTACTTTTGTACATGTCAATAATGAAAAGCCGAATATTTCAGTTCAGAGTGGCTTCCTGGGCTAGGAATAGAGGTATAACTGTATTCCAGATGCAGGATTAATTCTTGAATGAACAATGAGAACATTTGCAGTAGTGAGAATTTGGAAGCATGAAGTACTCCCACTGCCAATTTTTAAAGCATAAACTGTAGGAGAGAGCCAAAAAAGAATCAAAATAAAAACAGCAGGAAGAGAGAAGTTCTTGAGAAATAAAAAAGGGTGCAATCCTTTCTGAAGAGGATTTTTCCCCTGAAGAGGATCAGATTTCCCCCGTGGTTCCTCCTTACATATAAACTGTAATTCCACCTGCAAGTCTTCAGTTCTATGTCTGTGTTTCTCCACAAAAGATACTACCACTTGTGCCAGAAAGTACTAGTTAATGATACAGAGAGATTCCCAATAGATGGCTAGTCCAAGAACATTATATCTAAGACTACTGAAGTTCAATTTGATTTAGTCTGATTTGGTCAATAATATGAAAATGAGCACTCTGACAAAGAGCTAAGCTGATTTGATGCCTTTTGAGAGACTTAGGAAAAGTAAACACATCCTCCGTGGATGCCTTCTTCAGACCCCCGTATATACCCAGATCAATAACAGATTCAGGTAATATGCTCCTTTAGCCATTTTCTACAATTAGCCTTTGGATACCTGCTTTCAGTAGTAATCTTGATAATCACAGTTGACATTTCACTGTGTGCCTAAAATCAGATGATTTTTTCTAGCTGAAAAAAATAATCTCTGCATTGCTGGATGTAGAAGGGTTTGATGGGTCTTTTCTTTCACCTAGTCTATGGCGAGTTTTATCTAAGATTGGCATCTTGTAAAAGATGATATGCAGGTTTAACAGCCATGGACAAACATCAAGGCCTCTATATCAACAGAGCTATTATAGCAATGAACTTTTTTAGCATCCCCAATGCACAATGGACTGCTATGCAGTTGTGACCTTACTTTTACAGAGACTCATCTAGTGAGTGATGACGAATAATTTAATTCTGAACTTGCTATCGCATTTGAGCTGACACCTACCTAGTGCTATGTATCAGGTCTGCCATTCATATTGTGTTAGCTGAGCATGTGCTATCCTTGAGTACACAGGGACACATAGATTTTTTGAAGACTCGAATAATTACCCCCAGTGGAAATTTTATGAAGGCAATACTTGGAAAGAAGACTGGACCCGGGCAAGACTTTTGTTGTGGTTTTTTTTTGTTTCTACCAGACAAAAAGAACGTGGGTGTCCTTGATCTCAGGCTGTCCAGTGTGACTACAGAAGCTGACTTGCCTCCTGGCTGCCACTGAGTTTTGGAACCTAAGTGTAGTTCCTTGCAGCAATTTCCTTACCTTGTCACTACTGCACACTGGGTCTTGTATTACACCTGTATTTTCGCGATTAACAGGTTTAGACGAATTGTTTCTTAACTCATCTGAGGAACATGGGGTCCTGTACAAACAAAATGATACGAGATATTACTGGATTTGTCTATATCATCACTGTAAAGCATGGACTCAGATACAGTAATACCCATCTCTGCTGCTCCTGGAGAGGATGGGCTAATGCACAGGCTAGGACATCTGTGATTACCTACTGTCCTCTGCCCATTTATTCTTAAAAAATACACAAGGCAATGTGAGGCATTGTAAAAATTATTTCAATAAATTTAATCCTGTTTTCAAAAGGAAGGGAGAAACGTAATTTTGCATTCTAATTTATTTAGATGCATTTATGTGCTCTTTCTCCTCAAATAAATGGTGTCAAACAACCATCCGTGTAATGTACTTTAGTCCCATACTGCAGCTATTTGCAGTGACTAATATCTTGTTGCCCATCACCTAAGCTATTACAATGCCAGATATGCTAATTACTTCCTTGAATGTGCAGTACAAAATGTGCTTGGCTTGAAACCATTCTTTAGACAAGTAAAGCATGTATTTTTTTTTCCTGGCAGTTTAATTGCACGACTGTCAGCTAGATCACAGCAAACATCTTTTCCTTTCTCATCTTTCATGCCCTAGTCTGTCTTCTTGCAGTGTGCTTGCAATTGCTAAGTCAGGGGAAAAAAAAAAAAGAAGGAAAGAAAAAGCATTTACAGCTTACAAAGCTACATATGTGGTCTTCTAAATACATGTATAAATATAGGTGAGTAACAGTCTTCAGGAAAAGGAAAGAAATGAGAGGCCAATGAAAATAAGCCCAACTTCCATGAGCAGTGTTGATGTGTCCATCCTATGGAGCTGTACAAAGGCCATCGACATGAAAGGGAATATTTACACTGACAGAGGTAGTGTTTGATCTGCCTACGTAAAGATGAGATATGTCACATCGACCTGTGTGAAGGCTTTCCACAGCATTTAAGAACTACTTGGCAAGCGGGTAGGGATGGAGGTGAGCTGAATGGCTGGCGGCTCAAGTGTCATCAAGAAGCACCACAGAGGCTGGACCAGGAAGGTGCATTGTGGAAAGGCAAGAGCAAATGTCAAATAATGGCAGGGTGGTGTCATCCAAAAAGTTCCTATTATTATTAGTTTTTATAAATATTATAAAATATAGACTCACTAGTTAGAAATATCTAGCTTTTGTAATTTTACATGCTTTAACATGTTTTAACTCCAAACAATGCACTTCTGCTATTTTAAAATCAGTTTTGCTCTAAGAGAAATCCAACTTTATCTTTGAAAAACAGCCTTTCCTCTATTCCCTACCTCCCTTACTCCTCCAGATAAAATTAAGAAGTCCTTAGAGTTCAACCTCAGCTTAAGGTAAGAATCATTGCTTACTTCTACATCTCCGTGTTGTAAAATTACCAAGATCAAGGCCAAGTTCTTCATCCACTCTGTCTACCTCCAGGAGCACCCTCAGTCCACATGAAAACACACTCCATGTGCAAAATACCCAAATTGTTTTTTACTCTTTGTCTGGCCCAACAGCCTCCATCTAAACTCTCTGTCTCTGTGCTGCTGCCCTAAGTGGACAAGACAGTCTGGCATGCCTTCCTGCTGGAAGAGGCTGATGGTGAGGGCTGAAAAGACAGCTGGGTTCTGTAATCTTCTGAAATTCAAACTGAGTATCAGTTGCCAATAAAGTCAATACGGACATGAGATGACAGCTCTCCAGAGTATGCTAGGTGCTCAAATCACTTTGGAGGCCAGCTATCTCAGATGTAATGTGAACATGGACTTGACACCTTCTCTGTCTTGTGTATGCATACAGAGGCCAAGAAAGCCCTTAGTATTTATCCATAAGAAAAGTACTATTTTAAATTACATCATTTTTTTTCATTTCACTCTGCTTCTATGTTGAGATAGGAAGGATCTTTGGTCCTTGTTTCTTAAGAGTATGTCTCTGCAGCCAGACTGAATCCTCTCAGTTGTTGCTCATATCCTCTGTAAGATACAATGTGGCCTTGTGTGGACTTTAAATATTCAGTGTAAAACTCAAAGTAAGCTTTGACTGAATCATAGAATAACCCAGGAAGGGACCTCGAAAGATCATCTGGTCCAGCCATTCATGGCAAAGGGAGCCTGGATGAGGCTCCCTGTCCAATTGCATCTTGAAAACCTCCAGCAATGGAGACACTACCACATCCCTGAGGAGGTTGTTCCAGTGAATGATTGTTCTTACTGTAAAAAAGTCTGTCTTATATCGAGATGAAACCTCTCCCAGTGCAACTTGTACTCATTGCCCCTTGTCTTTTCCTTGTGTCTCCTTGTGAAGAGAGAGCCTTCATCCTCTTTGCAGACACCCTTTAAGTATTGGAATACTGTGATTGGTGTTGTTATTGACACTGTTCATTTTGAGAACTTGTTATATGTGCCGTATCTTTATGACATTTGAAAAACTATCACCCTTTCAATGTCACCAAAGGTTTCCTTGTTGATATTAAATAAAATTTAAGAAAGATTACAAAATAGTTTATTAGAACTCAATAGCAAGGCAAAAATCACTTGAACCTTGAAACTGTGTGTTGTGAGGAGTGTTACAGTTTTGTGTGCATACAAAATTTAAAAAAAAACATTGTGTTGCTGTAATGTTTCACCTGCTGGTACAATTGATACCTGCAATTTCTTAAACTTTCTTCTCCAAACAGGTCAAGATCATTCTGTAGCTTTTATTTAATCATGTTGCTATAATGATAATATTCTAATTTGCTCATAATACCGAAATAGAGACTTCAGCCTTGGATATTTAACGTGGAAAAACACAGACTGAAGTTAGACCCGTGGTCTTAATCACAACTAAATGAAAGGTCTTGGGAAAGGATTATAAAAATCATGTATCATTATAGTCACAGCCCCTTCGTGCCTTCAAAAGCATCTTGGAATAACAGTAATGTAAAAAACAGCAAGAAATGGAGAGGAGGAAAGAGTATGACTTGCCACCAGGCCTGTAAACTCACTAGTTGTCAAGCACAACCATAAGGAGTGCATGGAATTGTATTCTAGCTGACTTCAGGTGAGCAATGCTGCAATTTTTCTGCAATAACCTCTGAAAAACAATCCTTTCCCTACCACCAGACCCACCAAAACCAAACCAGCTATTTAAAAAATGTGACAGCACCTTAAATATCTTGTTGGTTTTTAGACGAGATAAAAGAGATAATATATTTTATTAGGCCAACACATGTACATGAGGTTGTTTTCATCTGTGTTTGTGACTTTTTTTTTTTGTCTATGGCTTTGAGCCTTCAAGGCCTATATTCTATATTTTTTCTGCATTCACAAATGTTTGGGATATTTTAATGAAATAGAGATTCCTATGTATTTTTCTTATGTATTTTACAGAAAATTAGAATAACGCTATCTTTCATATAGCTCACTGAGAGAGAATATAGCAAGGCAATTAGCATGCCTGAAAGCACACGCAAAATGGAAACCCGTGTTCCTATTAAAAATGCATCTGTACCCGTAAACTGGTGTGCAATGTGCAAGGACCTAGACGGATTTTTCACAGCAATCTGAAATAAAATATGACAATCTGAAGGTTTCTATTTTTTTTAATGTAATTCCAATGGTATTCTACAGCTTAAGGGTTACTTTTCTGTTCACCTTTTTACATATGGTAACTGACATTCGTTACACTGAAATAGAAAATCAGTGGGTTTCAATTACCTTGCCAGTCCAAGGATCTCTGTATCCTTTGTTTATCTGTATGGAAAAGACAAAGTGACTGTAACCTTGTTGTACAAAAGTCTACCCTTCCCCAGTTTGTGTGCCATCCCCACCACACACACACACAGAATGTCATCACCATCTGACAGCCCCTGTACTCTGTATCATTGCAAATTCCATCTGTAATTTTCCTGAAGGGCTCATAGATATCTTCTAAAGTGTTTCTTTCTTTGAAGTCCGTGTGTCTTTCTTACATGCATGCTGATAGATTGATAGTGCACACCTTGCCTCAGGCATTTCTTGTGTCGCCTTCAGCTAGCCAACAGGCGAGGCTGGCACATTCGTGTTGTTCCAAACAACTGTGACCATACGGCTGCACAGCAAAGCTAGATAGACGAAGCCTGCATCCACCCCAGAAGTCTCACATTTTAAACACTTCCAGTTTCACAAAGAATCTTTCTTTTAATGCAAAATAGCAAAAGATATACAAATAAAAAAAAAAGCCTCAAAAAGGAGGATATAAGATATGTTTCTTATTCACTTGTAATCAATTAGACTTTGCATTTCTGTTGAGTCTCTCTTGCGCTCCTAAATTCCAAAGATAAAATGCTGGAGTAATAGGGACAAAAAAACATGCCAACGGCTAAAATCAAGGAATAAAGAGAGAAAACGTATTGCAGTGTGGTTACCCTGATGCATTTTGTATTGAAAATTAACATGTGTCAATCAGAATAAGAGAAGATTGCTATTTATGTTTCTGCCATTGTTAAATTGTGCTAAGAAAACGCAGAGCGGGAGCGCCATGCATTTAACACTGGAGGTGTGACTCATTTGGCACTTTTGTTTGTTACAGTGTCATCTTGGGAAGTTTCCCATTGTGTACTTTCAAAAAGATGATTGTCAGATGTAGAAGAACAAAGAATAAGCTTCAGCTAATGACTGTTTACGCAGCAAAACAATAGGCTTGACTATAATCCAAGGGAAGAGGTAA
This sequence comes from Dromas ardeola, assembly GCA_013398915.1. Classification (NCBI taxonomy): domain Eukaryota; kingdom Metazoa; phylum Chordata; class Aves; order Charadriiformes; family Dromadidae; genus Dromas; species Dromas ardeola. The sequence continues at coordinate 86,267 of VYZM01006858.1, forward strand.
GAAGAAACGAGTTTACATTAATGTAATTTCTTTTAAGGTTCTGCAGAAGGCTGATCTATGTAGAATTGAAGTTTTCTGTTTACGTGAAGGCCCATGTCTCAGAAAAAGCCAGGCACTGCATCAGTGAGTCAATGGTCAACTAAGGCAACACTGTGGGGGTTTTGGAGCACTGCGTTGCCAGATGTGTCAAAGAAAATCCTTCATTGCATCCAAGTGCTGCTCAAGTGTAAAATTCTGGGAGTCAATTCTCTTCATCTTTGTTTGCTTCACAATGATGTTAAAGCAGCCAGAAGCACTGGAACAGGTGAGGCATGTTTTTCTCGCAACCTTTGGCCACTTCTTGAGCACCATCCTCCCTGAAAAATATTCCATGTGGAAGACGGAAAGTGACTGGCAAGCAGCTAAAATGTCATATGTAAGATAAGCTCCTCTCTTATTAAAGCAGCTTTCTGCTAAGCGAAGATGGGCATTTTGCTGTACCTGAATGGTACAAAAGGCATGTGTTAGCAATGAAACCCTGCCTGTCTTCCCCATATCCACTGTAAGCACTTATCTTAGCATTCAGAAACTGTGCTAGATGTTGCCTGACCCTCTCCAAGTGGAAGAGGTGTTTGATTTTTGTTTAGGTTTGTTTCTATCCTTATAAATAAAAGTTCTACCTATTCTCGAATCTCTTTTGTGTACCATGAAATCATGGTGTAGACTTGACTGAGTGAGAGGAACAATTATGATAATAAATGAGAAACGAAGAGACCAAAAAAACAGCAAGGAAAAATGATGTGAATCAATACTGGGAGTAGGTGGAAAATAAAGAGCCTAGAAGAACGTAGGCAAAATGCAACTGCATTGTATAGGAAGGCTTTCAACATGGGAAAGAGGCACTTGAATCAGATTAAGCTAATTCTCTCATTGAAAGAGGTCTTTTGTACCACTCCTCAACAACTGTCTCCCTGCGGGACCTCAGGGAGCCCTGACACAGGAGAGTCCTCACCACTCATAGGACTCTACAACACAGGCCAAAGTTCGGCAGTAATCTGAGTGGTTTAACGAACAAAATGGATAACTTTCCAAAATAAATTGTTAACAGTGATGAGGAGAGGCACTTATGAGCAACACAGGCTTATCATTGACAGTGGATTACCTTCAAGATGACCCTTCCTAAAATTATGATTTGATGTCAGTGTTGTTCTACATGTAGCATGTCTAAATTCTATTTCTCCTCTTCTCTAAAGAAAAATTCCAGCAATAAATTTTTCAGTAAAATTTTGAGTTGTAACAGTTCCAGTCCAGTCTTGCCTCGCTGACAGATTGGTGAGGAATATTTTAACATTCTTCCATGCTGGTTTTCTGTAGATTGCTTTTGTGGTGCTTATTACCATTTTGCTTTAAAATCAAATGGTAGTGGTAATGCAAAAATAAAAACTCAGTACCAGTTTTATGGTGTCAGTTGCTACTGGTTTCTGTGTTGTCAGTTTTACTGTTTGACTGTTGTGAGCCTAAAACTAATCCTCGGGTTTGGGGCTGGGCTTTTCATTTTAATTTCATTTTATAAATAGTATCACGAAACCAAGCTCTTTTCCATGGTCCACTCAATTCCACTGAGTAGAATGAATAATTATCCAAAAGTCATGGCAGAATTTAACCTGCAAAGACAAAAAAAAACATAGTATGTATCTAGCTAAAATGTTTTTATTTGACAACTCCTGCAGAAAATTTCTTTGCTAGAGGTCAAACAATACAGTTAGTAAACAACTGGTCTGAAAATTAACTGCATAATTAGCAGTTTGGGTGCACAAATAATGGTTATTTTCCAACAAAAATAGCTTTAATTGACATGAATTTCCATAATGCTCTGTAAGAAAACACAGAACTGACAAGTGACTGAGAAGGATGGGCAGAAAAGTCTGAGGAAAAGTCTAGTTACCCATCAACAGCTTGGGACTGCTAATCATTACAATCACACAAACCTTCACTTTGCCAGTCTGGGAACTACTAGACCTGGACATCATTAACTTTTTTTTTCCTTTTTATAGTTAGTCATCTCTAACATCCTTTCAGTTACCAGTTCCAGGATGCAGATTCTAAAAGACTTCCATTGGAGGTGCACATCTCTGCACAATAAGTTTAAGGCAGCAGGCTTGCCTTTCTTACCTACTTTCTACACTCCAAGTGCCCTTGAGAATCACCTACCTTAGCAACTAAAAATCACAGCTCTAACCCTACTGTGGATTTCTAGAATAGTAAGTCCAGAAGGAAATCTTGGAGGTCTTCTGGTCCAAAACCCCTCACACGGGAGGGCCAACTTTGAAATCAGATCCAACTTTGAAGTTAGATCCTGGTGCTCAGGGTCATATCCAGATGGAGATCCTTCTCCCTGTTGACTTACGATATGAGGATGAGATTTAGAGTCAGGTTAGTTTAAGAAAGTGGCTGCTCAAGGCAAAGTCACAGCCTTTCTTCTGCAGACCATCAGAAACTGCATTGCTGTAGCAAGTCAGGTCCAGCAGAAACACATAAAGCAGAATACTCCATCTCAAGTATGCAACTTTCTGTGCACTTGAAATTCAAAGAAGTTATGGTCATTATAATTATTGAAAAAAAAAAAGATTCGAAGGGACCTTTGGATATGACCTAGACCAACCCTTGCTCAAAGCATGATTTGGCTAACCCTATGCTAGATGGCTTCAGCTCTCTCAGTAGCTGGGAGAAGGGGAAGAGAGATGGGGGAGAGCTCAGGCATCACCCGGTGTTTACCGCCTGGGGACTTTACTCCCTTATTTATGTCTTTAAAGTAAATTTCTGGACTCACTTAGGTGTAGAAAATAAAAATTTATCCAATCTTGGTGTCAAGACAAATGAAGGCCCCAGATTCCTCCCAGAATGCCTGCTGCTTTCTCTGCAAACCCTAAGGATAATCTGAACCATAAAGGAATATATGTAAAAATTATAGTTCCATGATGTTTTACTGTATTTACTGGGATGCCACTCACTAAACCAAAAAGCTTGCCTAGAGACTAGAAACTGCAAAACAGGGTGATATATGCTGGAGTTTACCACAAGACAACCCAAAGTTGCAACCTTCAAAACATGGAGACATAGGTGTTGAAATTTAAATTGTCAGATATGAACTTTGTTCGACCGCTTTGATTTCAGTTCTACTTTCTTTTCAAATTCTGATTACAACGTGGCAGAAATTTCATGAAAAACAACCATTTTCTTAAAATGTTGGACATCCTAAGTTGCTCTCATACTTTCCTAGCAATAGGGATAAAAATTTCGAAAAACAGTAACTTTAACACCGAAGTCCAAATTTCATTATACAGCGATTTTAGATTTGGATTGTTGTTTTAGTTCTAATGCAATTGTGGATTCTAATATTGCTTTCTTGGCCTAATACTTGGGAACTATTCCACCAGATTGCTTAGCAGAACGAATAGGCAAACCTAGCTGAAGTCAGTGATACTATGGGGGGTGACACAAAGGAAAAGTTGCTCGCAGCAATGAAGCTGTTCTTGATTGCTTATGTATTCCAAAGAACTGAAAATCAAGGGCAAGTGGATATCTGGTGTCGCTTGGACAATTTTCCCTTGGACAATTCAGCAGCTTTTTAAAGACAGTAGCGAAAAACGATTAAATATAAAAATTAAATCACACAAGCAAACAAAACTGAAAATAAAAAATCTATGTGTGTGGGTGTTTAGACGTTTACAAATTATTTCCTTAAGCATAATACATATATTTAAAAATTATATATTTTTTGTTTGTTTATTTGTTATATATGGGGTTTTGGTGTTTGTTCAAGACTTGCCAGTACTGTTTTCTGTTGTTTTCCATTTAAAGTTGCAGGCTTTCCCCAAGAGATCCATAACTTTTTTTTTTAAAGTCAGACAGCAATATTACAGTAGGTTCCTTGGATATTTGTATAATAAATTAAATAAATATTATATACATCTTATATAAAATAAAATAGACCTTTAAAACACAAGACCCAGAGGTATACGCATAATAGCAAGTCAGCTTTTAAAACAAAGAACTGTCTTCTCAAGTCAAACACTTTCAAGGACCCTTTAGGGAAGAAAAATCTTGTAGAAGCTGACTGGATAGATACTTTCTTCTTTCTCTTTTACTTCCCCATGGAATTACAGATTTATTTTCTGCAGAGTGAATAGACTTTTATGAAGTTTTCTTGTGCTAAATTGATTTCTTAGCACTAATCAGCAGTTTTTCAAGAACAGACTTTGAAATACAACTTTCCCCCTCTCAGCAGGACATTTTATACTCATGTTCCCTAAAAAAACCTGTTGATAAGGATTGATTCTTCCCTTCAGTAAGCCAGGTAAGAGAAGTCCCAAGTCTATAAAGGTGGTCTGTAAGATGCAGTTAATGAGAAAGAGCATGTGAGACCCCCACCCAGGGATATCCGCTGACTTCGCACTGGAGGAAAATATATTTGCATTTATATGATAACCTACTCAATAGGAACAATGCAAGCTGCATGCTTCTGACATTTCGTCTTGTGCTTTGTTAAGCTGGGCCCTGCATATGATGAATGAAACCCCTCAACAGCTGCATGGATTGTACGTATCAATAAGTATAGATCTGTATATAGGCAAATACTTATGTATTTGTATGTATGTGCAACTGAAAAGGTAGAGCGTTTTCTGATGGTTATTGATCATGCCAAGAATCTCTTGATGATTGTAAGAAAGCTAATTAGTAGCAAACCAGAGCTCTGGCATAAGCATTTTTCTCCCACCTGCCTGCCCGGTCCCATCTAATAACCCTACCTGCTCTTCTGAGACAATTGTGCTCACATTTACCTGGAGATCAATGGTCTATTATGAAATTAGCACCACATGTGACCTTCCCAAGACCACTGAAGTGATCAGTAGGAGCCTGGCATGGGTGGCCCTATGGAGATGGTAACCATTCATCCTTTGCGTCATCTACAAAGGTAGACGCTCACACCTAGGTGTGAGTGCTGCCAGGTGGCCCACCTGGTGCCTGGCAGACAACATGGCCACAGGCTCCTACACATGTGCACTCGATATTTCTGTTGCCCATCTTCTTACAGGATTCAGAGCTCTGAGGTGAGACATCACTGCCCAGTGCATCAGTGGTCTGCACCAGAGCCTCAGGGCAAATTCCTGGGTAAGTGTGAATATATTTTTGCAAGTCACCAGCTAACATTACACAGGCAGAACTAGCATATTTCACTGCTTTATTTTAAAGATTATTCTAATAGCTGCTGGAAAAATGTTTTATTTTGCCTGCCTTCTTGCTTAACAATAAAAAATTTTAAAGGCTTTTCATCATCTTTGTGTGTAGAATCCATATACATATACAGATGAGCGATTTTAATGCAGACACTAACTTTTCCTATAACATGGCTACATATTCTTCCGTTGTCTCTTGGTAAGTGCTAACAATTTTAACAGTTTTAATATAATCTTTTAATAGCTACAATTCCTATAATATTTTGTAATTTCCCTGTGTTTCCTGAATAGCACATATTTTTGTAGTTTATTTTCCAATTATTTCAGGAATAAATATGTATCATTTTTGTTTTGCTTTATCTGCATGTGAGCACTTTCTTAGGTACAAGCAATTAACATATATGCTGTCTTCTCTAGTAGCCAGCACCCCAAAGTGCACTAAGGTCTATAGGAAACCAGGGAAAACGGCTATTTAGAAAAGAATCACTGTAAACAGAGGACAGCTGAGCTGGTGCATCATTTCTCCAGCCAAATTGGTCTGTATTGATACTTACAGATCTTTTGAGATATGATTAAGATTACATATTTGCTTGATATCAAAGGACCGTTAGTGGAGCTACATCGTAAAGCTCAAACGCTGTCCCAGTAGCCAGTAATCACAGTATCTAATTGCTAAACAAGCTCCTCCAGACGTATCAGACTAATTTCCTGCTTGCTGACCCTCATAATTTCCCTATTAAGTGGTTCCATTGTTAGAAACTGGGGGTCTTTGGTGCCGTTTTTCTGTCTTTATGGTTTTCTCAGTTTGGATACCCAAACTGTCAGTTACCATTTGGAAAAAAAAAAGGAAAAAAAAAAGCCTACATGGAAGTAATTGTGGTGATGAGTCTCAGGTACAGAAAGAGAAACATACCACTGCACAGACAGAACACAACCACTAAGTACAGTTCACACAGAGAAAATATAGTTCCTGAAAACACAGCGTACAACTCTTCTTCTACCATACTCTGTGCTCCTCTGACGACTGGCTATCTGGGATAGTTTCAAAGCTCCTCCAGACTGTTTTACTTTCACGGAATCACGGAATCACG